>JAUNZM010001043.1:600000-891285 GCA_033459285.1 Clamator glandarius | reverse complement strand
TTTGGAAGGCTAATCTTTAACACCAGAATCTGTAATGTTTAGGTATGCTAGTGTGACAGCAGGAGAAGCTTTGTTGAAACAAAAGGTGGTTTGCCCAGCAGGGCTTTTAAATATTTTTTTTTTGATTTTTGGCAAAAGAAGAATATTTTTTGTCAAAGAAAATTTTGCTTAATGGTCTCATTTTGAGTCCTAAAACACTAGAGTTTAAGTCCAGCTTAAGTAATGTTTTCAATGTATATTGGTTTTATTCCTCATTTGTTAATGGACAGATTTTTTTGAATAAAGTGAGATTGTATGGTTTGATTAATTACATCCAGTAGAGGTATTTGTTCTCAGGAGGCAGGAGGACATTCCCAAACCATTTGATATTCTGTTACCAGTTAGTATTTAGCTGTTACCAGTTAGTTACTGAATGTCATTGGTAGAAAAGTGCAAGATCCTCAGGCTTTAACATCTGGATATAAAAGTCTCTGAGAAACATACGCTGCACTTCTTCCAAGCTGTAGGTCCATCCCCTCAGTGTGTATTTCTGTGTGAATTATAATCAAAGTCTAGGAACCAGCCAGTGCTTTGCTACCTTCTGTTGACAGCTTTTGGCTTTTTTGGAAATATTTTAGTTTCACACATACCGTAGCTGTCGGTGTGATTCAGAGCCTTTGGAAGGAGAGCTTCCTCTTGTATTTGTTATTTGCTTAGCAAAGCTTTGACTTTATGGCTATGTATTTCAGAATCTTTTATGCCAGGGAATCATTTATATTTCAGAGATACAGGAAGGCACCTTGGAGCTTGCTACATGTCTTGATTGTTTTTTAACCTTAGCCCAGTGTGATATTCTCTCTAAAGAATATTCACACGTAATCCTGCAGGGAAGAATAAAGGTAATACAGTTGCTTGGCATTAATACTGTAAATCAGAAGTACATAATGACAAGTCTGAGAAATGTACTAAAAAAAAGTAAAAAGACAGGCTTGTTTCTGAGTAGTAAGTGCCATTAAGCTTTGCGTTGAATTCTGGCATCCATCTAAAATCTGTACCCACAACACACAGTTTTTTGTTGGAGGGCTGTTTGCTTGTTTTGTGCTTCAGAGGAACTGACTTAGGTTTATGTACTAGTACAGAAGCAGTTTTCCCTGGAGATGTTCCTTGGCCTGGCTGTAGGAAGATATTTCTGAGGGCTAAAGGAGAGAAAATGTGAAAAACAGCCAGCACTATCCCAGAGGTGTTCCTCTCTCTGTGAGAAAAGCAAGGTCCAGGGAGGGAAGATGACTGATTTTGTATTACTGAGAACACAGGGGTGACATCTGCACAAGCAAGAAAGCTTGAAGATGCCCAAGCTCCTTCTCAAGCCTGGTTTACGTGGACAAGTGTGGTTGTGGAATATGATTACAGTAAGGACTTCTGGAAGAAAGTTTAGCAGTGGGGCTTTCTCAAGGATTTTGGAAGCACTGTGTACAATTTCTCTTGCTGGTTTCCTTCTGGAGGTCTTTCTTGGAGTCTCTCTCACCCTGTCAGGTTCAAATGTGTTTGAGAGATAAGGTATTCCTTCTCCATTCAGTTCAGCTTCTCATCTGAGCCTGTGTGGGGCACTTTTGGTAGGAATTGGGTGTAGGCTTCCTTATGCTGGATGGTGATGTAGGTGTTCACAGATTCAGAGGAAAAATCATTTACATTTAAATCTTTTAAAAATGTGGGAATTAAAGATATGTGGAAAATGTCCAAGAAGCACTTAAGATGTAAGGTCAAATCATACAATAATATAAAGATCCTGCAATTGCTGAAATGGTAACTAGACATTTGATTCAAGGCACTGTAGCTTTCTTCTCCTAACCCTGCTGTGTCATGTAAAACCAGCCCAAAGCAATCTATTTGCTTGTAGCTCTAATAAAGGCTACATGTGGTCCTGCTGTATGGCAGTGGACCCAAGAAAACATGAGGTGCAAACAAATTCAGAACTTGGCATGGGCAGTGGATGGTGGTTGCCTCGGGGCATTGAGCAGTCAGAAAGGTAGAGGTGGGGACAACATTTGTTTCAAAACCCTTCAATAAATATGTAAACTTTTGGTGAAGCTGTGTGGGCAGACTGAACATGAGGAGGGGGGTTTGTCTGGCTGGACTTTAGAAGGCTGCCTGGGAGTGATCATGTGAAGCATCTTGGTGTCAGATAAGAAATTATGCACAGATGGATGGATGGATGAAATGCTTTTTTCCCCTTTGACATGAGTGGTGATGTGTTGCAACTCTGTGGTCATTCTGAGAGGAGAAAGCAAGAAAATTATCTAAACAGATGCTGGAAATGATAAAAATATAGTACAGTCCTGACCAATGAACACTAAATAAAGTAATAAGCTCCAGACTGACTGCTCTGCAGGCTAATTTAACCATGAAACTAATCAACTGGCTTTTTCTAATTACCATGCAAGGAGCAACTCTTTAAAAAAACCACTTCTTTAGTATGTACCTGTCTATTTTGGCAACTGGTCTCTGGGTCCTGGTAGGCTAAAACCTGGGGACAGAGTTGGCTCATTGGGACAGCCCCAGCAAACCTCCATATGCTTAATTTCCACACGAGCATAATTAGAAAGTGGATGCAAACAATGGATTTCATAAATTTCTCTAGGAAATTGGGTAGAAAATACCAAGTGTTGAGCAACTTCCACCCCTGCTGCAGGAGAGGGGTTTGCCAACAGAGCAGCTCATGGCATGGAGGTTTTAATTGCCATCCAGAACTGATGATTCATAGATTTCTGTCTTTCCAGTCCTTTTTCCGTGGCAGATCCTGGATGTCCTGTTGACAACTGAAGCCCAACAGCTCAAACCCTGAACTCTTTATCCTTCAAAATCCTTCCAGCCTCCTTCTATTCCTGTTAATATTGACAGCTCCACTGCCACTACATGTCCCACAGACTCGCAACAGTGGTGTCACTTCTCACTCCTCCCCCATCTCCAAGGTTTTGTGAAATGCTTCTGCTTTTCTCTGTGCAGCATCTCTTGAATGTCTCTTCTCTTCATTTCTGCCACTGACACTAAATATAGCATCTGTCTCTGTGGCTTTTCTGACTTTTTGCCTTGTTTCTCCATATGTAAACTCAGGAGGATCTACTACAAGCTGCATTTCTCTCCCCTTTCCACACTCTTACCCACACCAGCCTTCATCATTAGCTGGTGCTGAGTGCAGGGAAAAACAACCAGAAGGGAAACTGAAAACTGATTATAATTTCAGAGAATCACAATACCCTTGTTGTTATGCCAGAGCAACACAGGCTTTTGTATTAATCCAAACATGAGATTTCTTGGATTCTTCGTGCTTTTGCCACACTTTAGTGGTAGATGCTGCTAAGTTCTTTTTTTTTTTTTTTTAGCACAATATAGGAGATTGTGAAATGTGAGTTGCTCTTGATTTGTCTGAACTTCACAAATGGACATTTTTGCCTGCTAGGGGGAGGGCTTGAAAGGTTTGTGTAAATGAATCAATTAATCTTTGAGATATTTAGTTAAAAAGAAAAAAAAAATCAATTGGACATATTTCTGCCCTCAGTTACACACGTAAGCCATATTCACATAGCCATAGCATATTCAAATCCCACCTTATTCCTTCTGCCTTAGGCCACTATATTTATGTCAAGGATTTCCTGGAGAGAAATATGAAGTTCTGATCAGTGTAATGTATGCAGAGGGAATGTAGAGTTTCTTGGGTGCATTTATTTGCAACTCCTGGTCAACTGTAATTTGCATAATGACAACCATATTACACTCTTGCATGGATTTTCATTATATAGCAGGTGTTATTTATTTAGGAGTATCTAAATACATTTTTTTCATGTAAAAGAGAGGCGTAGAAATAAGCTCTTTGTGCTTCATAGGGTTGCCAGGGTAGCAGTAGTGAAATACAGCAAATCAACAGAAAGATCTGCAAGAATGAATACAGACTATGCCCAGAGGCTATGGAAGGCACCAAGATATATTTCAGGCTTTATCAGAAATGAGGCAAACATTTCACAGCCCTGAAAGAGCTTCTGGCTTTACAGTGAACTGCCTTAAAATGGCATAGTTAAAAGTTACATTCTGTTTGAGCCTTTTTTAACAGTAAGTAATCAAACACCATAATCAGAACAAGTTACTGCATTTGTATTCTGCCATCCACTGGAAAGGATGCATTGCTTGGTTTATAGACTTATCTAGATTTATTAGGTCTAATTTCAGAGACTGGCACAAAAAATGAGTCAGATTCCTGAGGGACCTGTTGCATGTATACACCTTTAAGGTGCATGTGCTTTTATTTCTGGGCTTCCAGTTGTTTAGGACAAACTTCCAGGTTATTTTTTAAACCAGCTGGAGTATGCAGACAAGATGCAGGTTAAGCTGAGGATGGGTTGATTGAGACATGGATATGCATACTTTGCTGAGGTTGGTGTCTTCACCTCTGATGTGACTCTAGGTGCTATGAATTAAACCACAGGATTAATATCAAGACACACCTTGAGCTACCAAGTCTCTTGTAAAAAGACAGAGAAGTAGAAACAGTATTTGTATTCAGGGTGTCAAAACTGATCTTTGAATCATAGCATCGCTGGTTAATCGCAAATAACAAAGCTGCAGGATGATTTCTGCACAGCAACATACAGTTTTGCTGTGTTGCAAACTATTTTCTGTACCCAATTCCACATATGGCTAGAATGTGATGATCATGAATTATTTAGCTTGGTATAAGCAGAAGTTTTCAGCAAAACAGGAGATAGAAATCCAAAGCCAACATTTTGATCTAAAAATTACTCTTATAAGAAAAAATCAAGTTTTGCCTAGTCCAGGGACTCTTATGATATCTAGTAAAGCATCAGTCCAACTCTGTTCTTTCTGAAGGACACACTGTGGCATGCAGTGGCATTCAGTGGTGCCCAGAAATTACCTGGGAAGTGTAGACAGTACTCTGTTCCTACTTGCTTTTCAACAGATGCATGACATCCAAATTCAAATTGAAATAAACCATTCAAAAAAGTGGAAAATGTGCTTCTGCTGTTAGAAATGTATGGGAGTAATAGTCTGCAGCAGGCAATGCAAACAGTTGGCAAAATAAACATAGTGTCAAGCTGTGGCTGATGATTTCATGCTTGACAGTTGTCAGTTGTTTGAACCAAGGTCATTTATTTCCCCCCAAAGCCTGCCAGGCCTTTGGGAAGGTTTTTCTTACTTGGTTCTGAATTTTCAAAGCAGTCTGGAAAGTTGAATTCATATGTCAAAACCTAAAACCATAGACCAGATCCAAGGAGCATGGACTCCAGTAGAGCAGGGGGAGTTTCTGAAGAGGACTGAGAGTCTTCTCTGGGTTGTATTTCTCCATGAATCCTCCCTTACACCAAACCGTGATGTTTGTTTTCAGTTCTACACTATGGCTTGAGCTCCCTGTGTTGCTGTGGCTCCCTCTCTGATCAAATTAGCATGGGTTAATGAGCTCCAGCATCTGAAAACAGGCAACTGCCTGACTTTCGGTAATGCCAGTTGCTTAGTTGATGACACAACTTTTTTTCTTTCTTTCTTCACCTCACCCTGCCTGATTTGGCAAGCTGGTGCCATACAAGCCATTTTGAGGACATACAGAGTAAGGCTGCTGGATGCTCTGCCCCAGGGACTATGATTCATTTGCCCCTAAGTGTTTATTAGTTGGAAAATTGCCTAGCTCTTCTCATCACGTGCAATGGCCATGTACTCAGTCTCCTGCCAACAGTTCAAATGCTGGGACTTGGCAAGCACACCCAGCTTCTTAAAATGTAGGCCTTAGAGGCAAAAGTTTTTTGAAACTAACAGGTGCCTCTGAACTTTGATTTAAACTTGTAACTGTCACCTGGGTTTTGGCAGGTGGGTAATGAAAGATCAAGACAAACGCTGGTAGGAGTCTTTTGAGACATACTGCTATTAGCATTTGCTCTGAGCACATTTTAAAGAGAACATAAGACTAACAATGTAATGTCTGTTAGTCATCTCACACCAGAGAACTCCTGCCAGAGGAGGTGAAATGTCTAACTCAAAATTCATGAGACAGGATTGATAGTACGGAAGAAGCAAAAGGGAGGCACCAAAAGATGAGCTGTAGCCCTGAAACAGGAAAAGAATAGAAATGAAGAAACAGGTCAAGTTAGAGTTCTCAAATATGGGGCTAAGTCAGTCAAAGCTACGTTTCATGGAGTATGAGCCAGGATAAAACACCTGTAATGAAGTCTCTGCTAGATGTGGTATTAGCTACAGATGCATGGGACATGGTGGAGGAAGTAAGATGTTTCTCGGAGACTATTAAAGTTGTCAGTGGAGAGTGCTACTCAATAATGGAGATAAGCTCCTTAAATCACCTCAGGATGACAGCTTAGTTGCACCTCTGCTTACCCTAGCTCTGGCTTTTACATATTCTTTAATATAATACTTTTACAAGGGCTCATAGTGTGGTATTTTAACATGCTTTAGCAGCCCTATATTCCACAAGTAATGAAGTGCCAGTGAATTCTGAGAGATTGTCTTTCGAGGATGAAATTGTTCCATAAAACCAGCTCTTCTGTTGAATTTCATTGTAGCACTGAGATGTCTCAGAAGCTGCTGAACTTTGGCCCAACAGACAAGCCAAGTAGTTTCTTTTCATGCCAATCTGTGTGTATCACGAATAACATAAATCTGCATGTGTCGCGGTGATCTGTGCCCCAGTGTCTGAGATGGAATAAGCTAAGAGATTTATACCATTTCATAACCTCCTTTTTCCCTTTGAAAAACCTGCACTGACCCTTTTCCACAGAGAACAGGAAGGAAGAGCCTGTCTTAGACAGAGGGACTGTGCTAAATTGTGTACTTTTCCTCTCCAAAACCTGATGGAGACCTGTTGGGAGACCTTTAGAAAGAGAAGGCTGCTCAAAGTGACTTTCCCTACTCGTGCTGCCAGCTGCATAGGTGTCTTTCCCATAGGTCTCTGCCAGCAATGCTGGTCCTGCAGTGCAAAGCACCACTGATGCACCTCATGCTGCCTGTGTCTGGGCTGTGGGGCCAGCAGCAAAACAACACTGAGTGGCTGGAGTCAGGAAATGCAGAAATGATTGGTTGGGGTTTTTTTTTAGATCCAGCTCTGCTTCGGGATGACCAGCTCTGAGCCCTTACTCCCTAGAAGAGCTTTTGTGCCTTTAAAAGGATTCAGAGCAAGAACAAGTTTAACTACAATAATTTTGCAAAGAACATAGGCTTTTCTGTTTACTTCTCCCTCCATGATTCCTGACAATTTTCAGTATGTTTTTAATCGCACGTGTGTAATAGTTCAGTGTGTGAAAACATTCATACCCTGAGAGAAGTGTTGGAGGTCACAGGGTCACCTCTTTGGGGCTATCAGCATAATTCAGAGCCAGTAATACCCACAGATTAATTGCCCTTTTATTGATTCTGAATTGACTTTCTTAATTAAGGGGAGTGCCACTGGGCTGCATGATTGGTTTTGTCATTTTCAAATTATTGAAACAAAAGCTTGGAAGTGAAATCCTTTGCTATGTATAGACCCTTCCTTGAAAATATTCTAATGCGCTTAACAGCCTTCCCTGCCTGCATTTTAAATTTCCCTACACAATTTAGATTAATTAGTATGATTATTTTGGTATAAAGTGCAGTGAGGGCCAAGAACTTGCAGCATCTGGGGCTACAGAGACAGTGAGGGGCCCTGTGTATACGTGATATTGTGATAGAGATGCTTTCCTCAGAGGGACCAAAATAACTGGCATGTTGGAGAAAAATGTGCCCTTTTCACGTGGCTTGTCAATATGTTAAGTGCTTCGGAGACAGTGCTTTTGTCTTCTGCGGACATTAAATCCTGTACATATCATGGACTGTGACAGTCCTGTTTTCAAAGGTTTTAAGTATTGATTGTACTCAGGATGACGTATCCGGCTGTGGAAGTGCTGCTGAAGGGATAATGCTGATGCTAGAAAGAAGAGGATGAAGCATTTCCCAGGAGTACCAGACATCAGACCTTTCCTCAGGCTGTTCTATGCATGGATACTTAGATCATAGAGGGAACACTAAGATTAGGGAAGGGGAGATGAAATCCGTAGTTAAAAATTTAAAAATTTCCTCATAATTTCTCCTAGCTCTTCCCATGTTAAATTTGAGGTGGTGACAGTTTGGGATGATTCTTATACAATATTTTCTTCTCCTTTCCCACTACACTAGGTGCATGAGGAAAGAGGTGATATTCAAGTGAATGCAGTCCTCAGGCTGCAAGGATAATGGGTATTTTGTTCCTTTGAAAGCCTTTGACCAAACTGGAGGGGGAGGAAGATGGGAATATTCTCCAGATTGCTGTCATTTACTGACTTCCCCTTGCGATAATAGCAACGTTAACAAAATTGCTGTTCTGGTAGGCTAAAGGGGGAGTTTCTTGAGACAAAGCTGAGGTCTGGGGCAAATGTGGTACTCTGTGAAGCTCTTCTTCAAGGAAGCAACAGCCTGATTGGAAGACCTAGAAAAATGCCATCATTGCATATCTCCTCCTGGCATTTCTGAGCATATGGCTCCCCCAGGACCTCTGACATGTAGGGAATATGACTTTCCTTTTGCTCCCCTTCTTTCACTATGCTGCTGTTGCACATTCACCTGCCTAATGTGGTGGATCTTGCATGTGCTTCAACTGCTCACTGCAAATAATTGGTATTGGAACAATGCGGTGCAGGATAAAGCTGTTTGGGGTCACCTTCCGATATACTGTAGTTGCCTTAGAAACTGTAACTAAGGAGAGTGACTTGTGGTTTTATCCTTGTCCTAAGGCACTGTCTACACTGAATATAGGACAACGCAGAGCAAGTTGGACATACTAGTTGACTGGAAAGTTTTAGGAGAGCCATCACTGCAGGTGATGTGAAATTGGATGTTTTATTTGCTCTTCCAATCTGCAGGATTTAACATCAGAACAATGATTTACTCTCTGGGGACATATCAGGTGCAACCCCTGCTGTTTACTCTTAGTGTGAGCAAAGCATGCAGTTCCCACCACTGACCCTGCCTTTGAAATAAAAAAAAAACCCAACCCTGGAAATGCATTATTCATTTTTAACAAGGAAATGTTGGAGCTGAAGAACTAATCATATTCTAAAGAGTTTCAAATATATTTCCATACATGATAGCTTTCTGAATGTGTGTGTGTATGCCACAGTAAACACATATTCCATTTAAAATTCATTTCCATAGTTATAATGATGTTATTGTGATAAAAGGTGATTTGATTCTTTAATGATTTTGAGTTCTAGTAGGGTAAGAAAACCATGGGTGTGATCTTCACTGTGTGCAAATCAGTGTAACCCTATTGGACCCCAAAGAGAGGATCCAGCTCAGCTGGTATCTGTTATTCTTTTCTGTCTTGTTATATGTAGTTGAATGCAATTGTTCAACCTTCCCAACCTAAAACTGGAACATAGAACTACAAAGACAACAGTGGTCTGGGGTCAGCAGCTTAACTATGGCTGTTCAGGTTGCCTTCTTCCACCTTTCTCCAGAGAATTTCATTTTATTAGTAGAAATCTGAAATGAGAGATCTTACTGAAAGTATTGGTTGTGTCTAGGGGTGCTGTGGGGTGCTGCCCTTCAGAGAGCTGTTCCAGGTTTCTCGAGCACAGCATCTCCATGGCATGATTTTGTTCCTTATCCTGTCAGGTATTACACAATTAGAATGTGTCTTTTCCTTCTCTGGTGGCTGAGCTGTAACAGACAATAAGCCTTCTACAGCTGCTTGTCAAACATGATGCCTCTAGGTTCAACAGGAGAAACTCTTGCTTTTAGGCTTCAGTTCCATAAATTATTGAGATACTTGAATAAATCCTTGCAGTAAGGCAGTTAAATACAACTTTGCCACTAGGCAAATTAATGAACCTTAAGCCTGCATCTCATAAAGCAACTGTGGAGGTATGGGGCTAGGTTGAACAGTCTTCTCCCTCTTCTTCCGTCAGAACAGTGCAAAATGTCTCACAGACAGTTATACCTTCTTGGACATGCAACACAGATGTGCCAGGTTGGCCATACAGTACTGTCCACCATCTCAGTTGCTCTTTGGCCCTATGGAGCATCCACTAACTTGTTCTGCTCATAGAGGATGGGAGGTCTTGAGGGGTTAGGTTGTGGGTTACAGAATGTGTAAGAACTGTTGCACCAGTCTGGCTAAAGTCCAAAACGTTTCTCGTTCATTTGTCCACTGGTAATGAAAGCTGACATATGAGTAGTAAACAGAATCACAGAATCACAGAATCACAGAATGACCAGGTTGGAAGAGACCCACTGGATCGTCGAGTCCAACCATTCACCATTCCCTAAATCATGCTCCTAAGCACCTCATCTACCCTAACCTTAAACACCTCCAGGGACGGTGACTCAACCACCTCCCTGGGCAGACCATTCCAATGCCTAACCACCCTCTCTGTGAAGAATTTTTTCCTAATCTCAAGCCTAAATCTCCCCTGGCGGAGCTTGAGGCCATTCCCTCTCGTCCTGTCCCCTGTCACTTGGGAGAAGAGGCCAGCACCCTCCTCTCCACAACCTCCCTTCAGGTAGTTGTAGAGAGTAATAAGGTCTCCCCTCAGCCTCCTCTTCTCCAGGCTGAACAACCCCAGCTCTCTCAGCCGCTCCTCGTAAGATTTGTTCTCCAGCCCCTTCACCAGCTTTGTTGCCCTTCTCTGGACTCGCTCCAGAGCCTCAGCATCCTTCTTGTGGTGAGGGGCCCAGAACTGAACACAGTACTCGAGGTGCAGTCTCACCAGTGCCGAGTACAGGGGGAGAATAACCTCCCTGGACCTGCTGGTCATGCCGTTCCTGATACAAGCCAAGATGCCATTGGCCTTTTTGGCCACCTGGGCACACTGCTGGCTCATGTTCAGTCGGTTGTCAACCAACACCCCCAGGTCCTTCTCCTCCTGGCAGCTTTCCAGCCAGGCTTCTCCTAAACAGGATGGATGAAGCAATCCACCCCTGGCCATATGCTCCTACTCTCAGTTTGTAGTTTGCAAGGACTTTCTGAGCCAGCAGTTGTATTTAGACCACCATGGACCTGCCCTCCAAGACTGTGTTAACTCCATTTGAAAACCATTTAAACTTTTCAATAGTTCATGAGCTTGGAAAATATCCACTGGGATGACGGTTTGATGGTTTTGCTAATTGCAGTAGTTGCTGGTTACATATTTTAAACCTGATGCAATTTGCTTTTGTAGTCAGCCAGAGATCTGAGCCTGAAAGCAAGTAGGAGAAATGCAGGATATTGCCATCTGCTTATACTGAAATCTGTTGTTTTCGGTAAGTGGCAGTCCCTTGCATCGATTGTCTCTTGTTGTATGCACAATACCTAGCGGTACTGGCATACATTTTTTGCTAATAGAAAATGTCATAGTGTAAGTACTGTGTTCTAATTGTATTGGCCGATTTCCATCACAAGCATTAATTTATGGTAATACTGTTTGGAAATCTGTATGAATTGCTGACATGAGATTTGCCAGCTGCTGCAGGTACCGCAATTTGCATCGTGTCATATACCAGTGTTAGTCTGTTGTTCCAGTAGGAGCAGTACAAGGGCTGAATCGAAGCAGTGTGTCTAAGCATTTAAAAATAGCAAACAGATTGTTTTAATAAGTGGAGCCAGGGCGGGAAGAAGCAGTGCTGGTTGGCGTTGAGAAAGGGAATAGAGCAGGGTTTTTTGAACTTTCTACCGAAGCTGCAATAGTTTTACTGTAAGCAAACACAAGTTTTAGTGTAAGCAGTGCAAACTCCAGCAGATCTGATACATCCCACTCTAACATCAAATGTGGCAGAGCTGCATGAAAGGAGATGATTTACATTCAAACAACAGCAATTAAACTAGAGGTGCAAATTACTCTATAATGAGACTGAGCCACGGCTGCATGTCAGTGCATTAGACTTCTAGTTCACGTATAATCATAAATCTTCAGTATGAAGGTTATAAAACTCTTTTCACCAATATTTGTCTGCCTGAAAAATCTATGAAGCATTAACAGCAGCTTGAAGCTATGAAGAGGAACCACTCAGCTTAATTTACATGTAAAATATATACAGTACAAGCTGCAAAAAAGATCTCGATGTTTTCCCATGATATAAATATTTGATGTTGTTTAGATTTCTTTCCTGTTCTTTTATGGAGGGTTTTCTACTCAATTAGAGTTGGATGGAAGCACATTTTCTGCCTAGTTTTCTATTAGAATCATGGAGACTGATCAAAATGAACAGAATTTAAAATTAAATTTATTATTGAAAATGTGATTGATAGATATTTTCCCTCTGAGGAATATGTTTCTTTATTGATTTCTTCAAAGTAAAAAATACTGATGTAGACTATTAGAAGCTGTAAGGTGGTGAATGCAAGTCTTGGCAAATTTATTATTCCATTACTCTGAAAAGAATTTGTTCAGCTAATCTTGTTCTTGCTGATAGGAAGTAAACTTGAAAACCTCTGTACACTGATGGGGAGAACTGACCTCTTTGTTCCTTATGCCATAACAATACTGACCCTCTGGAGAAATTCTTTTAAGTGGGAAAGCAATCTTGGGTTTGTCTGACTCTTAGATACTGAAGAGCAGCCTTGCTGGATCCAACGCTTTGACTGCTCTTAAACTTCTGATGAAACATTAGTTGATGCAACATTTCAGGGCTCAGTTGCGTGCAGATGTATTTCCAATAAGATTTCATCTGATTTTACTTTGTATGGGAGTCAGTCAATTTGAAGGCAGATGTATGAAACTTATATGAACTTGGTCACAGTGTGGTTTACCATGACATTTGGCTGAAAAAGAACCAGAGAAATGGGATTGTAGGATGAAATCCTCCTTGTGGAGCTCATGAGGCAAATTTTATTACTGCAGAAGTAATTAGGACTTAATTGAGTAAATTTGGCCTGCTATATATACATAGCAAGTACTACCATTGAGCTGGAGTACTTGTAATTTTAATCTTTTAATGGATGTAGAGTAGCACAGTTATTGCCCAAAGAAGTCCCTGCTTTCCCTGCTTATGGTCATAATTAAATTATTTTTTAATATATACCATATTTATGCAATGCATAGGAGAAAGAAGTTCCTGGATGTGTGGTGTAGTCAAAATCAGCTGTGCAGCAATGCAATTTGAGTTCATAAATTTCTGCATGTTCTTGTAATATTCCAACAGAGTCTAGAAAAATTCCCATTACAAAGAAATCTGAATAAAAACAAAGAGACATGGAAATTGCTGGTATCTACCACTTATATCTAAATAATGATGATTCTAGTGACAAACATAAAACTAAATTCCTGGCACCAGCATTTTCACTATAGCAAAGCAACATTTTAACAGCATTCCTAATCAGCATATGTAACAAAACATAAGCTTAGCTCGGTGCTACTTAACTTGATGCTTTTTTTTTTCCACAGCGTTTCATAAATAACTTTAGGAAGTGAATCTGATGATGATAATAATTATACTACTGCTGTATGCAGCTGAAGACTTCTTCCAGAATAACAAATAACCTGCTAGAAAATCTCTAAGAGCTCCCTATGCCTACCTACAATAATAATACAGTAGTGCTTTGTGTGTACATAGCCTTTTTAAAGGCACTTTCATGTTAATTATCTAATTAAGCTTTACAATTCTCTTTGAAAGTAAGTATTATTATACCTATTTTATGGAGGTGGAAACTGAAAAATAAAAGCTTGATGTCATTTCATCTGATGTTATATATCTTGCTGGAGATTTAGATGGGAGCAGAGGCACCCAAAATTTCCCACTAGGTAGCAGAGAGACCAAGACTCTCTGGAGGAGATTTAACCCATCTGAGCTCTGCCTGACTTCTGCTGAAGCTGCCCTGGGATGACCTGCTGGTGGGAGCACTGGTAAATTAGGTCTGAGCTCACTGTCTCTAGTGCATTATTGCCTGAAATTTCACCCAAACTCAAATCAGTAAAGCTCCCAAACTTGTTTATAGTAGAAGTCTAGTGTCCAAGTCATCATTAGCATCTTTTTCAGTTGGTAAAGGTCTCAACACTTGTAGGGTCCACTCCCATTGCAAGTGGCCTGCAGGGTCAGGAATGAAGCCATTAACACCCCAAGGTTTTTCAAAGGGCTATGGTAAAGTTCTGCATTTACCTGCTGCTTTGTGTGATTGCATCTGAGTACTTATGTGTCCAGAGAATGGGAAGAGAGGTTTCTCTTGCTCAGTCCTTTCAGGAATGTCTAAATTTCAATGCCCATTAGCGGGGACCTGGCCCTGTGAAATAAAGGATATCTACAGACACCACAGGGCTTGTTTGTCCTGAAGTCCCCAAACTACTGTTAGCACATGTGGAGCTGATTTTCAGCTAGATATCTCAGGCAATGCAATGGTATTTATTTGGTGGCATAAAATTTGGCAGGGAGAAGTATCTTCAACCTTCCTCCTGCCTGGCAAGCAGCATCCACTCCAGTTCGATTGCTGCACTGTTTGCAGTGTTTTGAAACAACTTGTAGAAGCATCTGTGAAAGTGCTGTATGTATAGTCACTGACGAAGTTTCCAAGTGAGTGGAAAAAAAGCCCTAAGAACAGAGATGCTTAACATAAAAAATAAATGTTTTGTAGATGATAGTTTATAGTGATGTCTTTTTAATGGAGTGTTCTGCAACCTTTCATGGACTGCAGGCATGATACTGAAGGAGCAACACACCATAGGCTGGGCATGTCTTTGCTCTTCTTACTTGATTTCCCAGGATTGCACGTAGAACTGGAAGCTGTTACAGGCAAAGTGCAGGTTGTGGGCTGCTGCTTTTCTAACAGCTGCATTTTCTCTGACTTTCTTGTGCAAATTCAATAATAATTCATTAAGTGATTGTAGCTGATGGAGCTTTCATCTGTGCTTGCAATGATTCAGACATCTATGTTTTCTTACTCCTGATGTAAAGTTAGTGAGCAACTTGGCGTGTTCACTGGAAGCTGGAAAATTAAAATTTAAGTGCTTACACAAATACTATAACCAAGTTAATCAGACTGTGGTTGACCTGAGAAAGTGTAGTGGTGGAGGAGATCCAGAAAGTTATGTCCACGTGTGATCAAGGGGAACCAATGTAACTGGGGGGGCAATTCTCTTGGCATGGAGGGGTCAGACTGTGAGCGGTGGTGACCTTATCCACGGAGGTGTCTCCAACAGGGCATACATCCCCTGCAGTGAGTAGGTCTGAGGCAGTAGTGATTGCAGCTGCTAGATCTACCTGTGATGATGAATCAGTCCCTTCCTTACAGCCACCACTGTCACAGCCATCGCAGCAGTGCTGCTGAGAGAATTGTGCTGTTATCAGCTGTGAGGGAAGTTGACCGCTAAAACTGCACTTTACAGTAGGAAATAAGCCATTTAAGAATACTGCTTGAACCTGCCAAGAATCTTTTTTTTTAATCCACATTAAACTGTCTACAATAAAGAAACAGAATATTATAATGCTCCTGTTCTTCAGTAAAGCAGGCAAGTCTGTGAGGGGCCTGTTGTGGGGGTTATTAGTATTTGCCTTTCCCCTGTAGAATTCAAGGGAAGTATGTGCAAAGCTGAAAAGATAGCAGAGCTTTTCTGTTGCCTTTCAACTGCTTGCTGGAGGGGAAACCACAAGAACTTTCTTCTTATGTTGACTGCTGTAATGATGTGCTGTACTATTGAGCTTCCAGGTCTAACTGACATGGATCAGTTATTTGAATTTGATGGGCCACCTGCCTGGGAAACTTCTGTAGTATTTATAAAAGACCTGGCAGTGTTTTCCTGGCAGGAGTTGCTTTCATATTCCCTCCTGTGGAAACGCTGTCCAGGTTGAATTATAAAATGAATCATTGCTGTGCTAGCAATGAGATATTATTTGGGTTTTCAAGTACCACGGTATAACTTCCTCAGTGTGTAGTACTGGATAGACCGTTAGCTTAAAGAACGTGATAAAACTTGAGACCAGAATCATGCTTTGCACATAAAAGCCCCTTTGTGTTAGAAACACTCGCATGTGTCAATACTGGATGTGTATAGATTATCTCAGGGCATCATCTAGAGCTTATGGGGGGTAGTGTCAGTTGCAAGAGTTGTATTTTTGCAACAACTCAGCCAGCCTTTATCAACAAACTTCCCATATGAAGCATCATCCCTGCTTTTCAGTAGCAAACCACTCTGCTGTTCATGTGCAGTGGGCAAAGCACCCTGCTTGTGCAGATGCCTGGCTGCACATGCTTCTCTTTCACAAGTATTTCCTTATCTGGCATTGCATGCAGAAAGAGAACATGCAGCACTCTTCTTTCTTAAAGGAGAAGATGTTTTGGTGTCTGTTCAGTTATCTGGTCAACGAGTGAGCAAGAGAATGAAGTGTGGTATTAGGAAGGTGGCAAATTGTTCTTACCCATGTTTTTGTAAGATTGTGTTTAATTGCTGGGACAGAGCTTCTGACAGTTCTCCAACGGTTTAGACATCTACAGTTTCTTCCAGCACTGAAGTTCTTCAGCACTTTTCTTGCTATGACAAGGCTTTGGTGGCCTTCACTGTCCCACAGGGTTTTACTGACAACAGCATGCAGATATTTTAAATAATCTCTTTGGAAACATTGGATTACTTTAACCAAAAAAAGACATCTGTTTAGGATTAGTTTCATTAATTTAAATAACAGCTATTAATTATTCATTTCCTGGCTAAGAGAATAGTCTTAAAGTATACGATCATCTTTTTTGAATGTGCCTGCACTGCTCTCTATGCTTTCACCATTGAAACCTATAAAAGACTGTGCTTTGATTCCTCTAAGCAACTTTGTCTGGAAGACTCCTTTTGCATGGTAGCTTCCTGCACAAGGCGTAGTGGCAGGTGTGGAAAAAAACCCTGAATACTTTAGTTGTCTCATTAAATGGGATATTTGTACTTTTGAAGTTGCAACATGTGGAGATCAGACTCCTTTAAAACACAGAAGTGGAAATATTTATGGATTTAGGTGATTTTTTAGCTTGGTCAGCTTCACTTCAAAGGAAGTAAAGGAGGGTATATAACATATATATTGCTGGTTACTTGTTATTTTCCTGAGGAAAACAACAGCATGACCATTTTGGCTGTGCAGTGTTAAATCAGTAAAGACCTGAAAACACGTTAGTATTCCTGACATTTCATCAAAGCACTGATTTGGCATCTCTTGACATTTGGATCAGTGGCTAAACTTGTTTTCCTGTTGATAGCAAGTCATCTGCAGTCAGAGCAAAACATGGCTCCTAGACCTGACAGATCTTCTTTCACATTGAAAATAAATCCCAACATTACAAGGTCATTTGAGAGCTGTCACTGGGAAAAAGATTTTGCTCTTAACCCTTATCTGGGTCAGTACTTCTTTACATTTCTATGCTCTTTACTTGAGGATCTGAAAGTACTTTGTAAATATTAGATAGTAATAGATAATCTCTACTGAGTTTTGTAAAACAGTATTTCCTTCATTCTATACTTCAGACTCAATGAAATTGAGTAACTTGCAGTCTATGATAGCGCTCCAGCTAAAATTTATGCCACTACCAAGTTGACCTTCTGCACTACAATATTTATTAAAAGGCTGTCTTAAATGGTTCTACTGATTCAAAGTTGAAATAAGGTATAATTATGCTTTATAAACAAGCTCAGGAACTGACAAGGGGGAGAGAGAACTGTTATTTAAGTTAGAGGACAGTATGTAATTTTTTGCAGGATAAAGCAGAAAGAGTTGGAGCATCCAGCTGCTCCTCTTGTCACCCTAACTGTGGGGATTGAATGCAGGACATGAGCATGGTCCGGTTTAGTTATGGCAATTAAGGGGTGTTATAATCCCTGTTATACTTAGTCCTAACCCAGGTGCCCATCTTGGATGGTTTTGGACAGCAAAATGGAATGACATTCCACAGTTATGCTACTAAACGCCTTTTTTTCCATACAGAGGCAGAAAAGATCCTGAAAAGGCTGACTTCAGTAATAGTGTGATTCTAATCTCACATACAATTGTCTATATAATTGTTGTATTAGATGTACTCTGTTCTTCTGACTTCACCTTAATCAGCTTCCTTATTGATGCTTGATTGGCAATTTTGCCATGTGGGATGGAATTCAACTCAGCACTAGATCATGGACCTGGGGTGAATGGTTCGTCTCAGCATGAACGTATTTTTTTCTGTAATACATCACTTTCGCATCAGTGATTCTCTACATGACCCCCTTGCTTTTGATTTCCTATTTGCAATATCAGCTTTTTCAGACAAAATCAATGATGGGCTGTATAATTAATTTTTATGTGTTTTAATTAAGTTTTCAGCTGCTCCAATACTTTTCATTATCTTAACGTGATCTCTTGCTGCAACTAAACATGACAATGAAAGACCTGTTGATTAAATAAAATATTATTTTAAATGTCCCATGCAAGTTGTTAAATTAATTAAAGTTCAGACATGCAAAATGAAGATGCCAATATTGCACAAAGAAATGTCAGGTAGAGCGAGGTATTTAGAAGGTCTCAGGAGCCTACAACAGCTTGGGGCAGATTCTGTCATTCTTACAGTGGTACGTGCATCATCTCATTATCCCTCTGATATCTATTCAGGCAGCACAGTGAGTTTGCAGTCTCCAAGATGCTTCTGCAGGCCCATATGAAGGTGCACATTAAGCGCATGCTGGCTGGGACAGGAGGACACCAAGAGAGGAAGAAGGAGCTGACGCTGGTTAAATCTTTCTGAGACTTCTCCATGGGGAAATTCTGTTTCTTGGCTTAAGGAACCAATGCTGGCTAGTGGGACACGACACTGCTCCATGTCTGGCATGACCAGCACTAGCAGGTTCCCTGTGCAGGTTAGCAAATGCTGGTTTTGTGGGATGCAAAATGGAACGTGTCATCCTGGTCATGAGGCTGAATGACAAATTGAATTCTTCATGAGCTGAGTTTACAGGCTGAACTGAGATCACCAATAGTAGTATGGGATAATGCTGAAATCTTCATGTTCTTGGCAATTTTTGAGACTCTGCTTTATATTCGGAAGGTAAAAATACAATATTTAACCTGCTGTTAGACAGCAAAAAAAACCCCAAAACCTGGTGCCTCGATTCTGCCAAGGATTTTTAAGGCACTCATCTTGCTCTGTTTCACTGGTAAATTAATCTGTTCATTGGGTTCTTAGGTAGAAGACAGACATTCCTTAGCTGTTGCCTGCTTAATTATACCTTGTAATTTTGATTGATAGAGGAATGTGCATAGAAAAGCAGCTGGAAATGCCTATCAGCTAGTTTAGAAACTGGTGAGGAATCTGTCTCCTGCAGCAGTTGTTTGCTGTGTTGAACCGAGCCCAAGTGAAAGGTTGGTGGATGGATGGAGTGAGGAAGCAAGCAGCCTTCACCCTCTTTTGAACAGTTAGAAATGAAATGTCTAATCTGTACTGCAGCTACTTTCAGCAAACATTGGATTACCACTCCACATCTGAGCATTAAGCATGAAGAGCTTGTGTTTCTGTGAAAGGCATTAATTGGGATTCCTGTCTGCAGGAGTGCATGAGAGGGTGCTTTTATTGTGTTAGCTCAAGATTTGCATAGTGCATTTGGCTTTTATGTGTGTTTTTATAGCTAATGCACAGGATTTCAGTAAATTGTGCAAAAATCCAAATCATGAAGGTAAAGGCATTTTCAGTGACTGCTGCAGGAGGGGAAAAAAAATAAAGAACGATTAACACATTAAATTGTGAAAACCTGGGAAGAGGGGTTAGTGGACATCACCGTTCAGCAGGCTTGCCCAGGTAGAGGTAATCCAAGCAATCATCTCTTCTTTGGACAGCTTCACTGCAAGGTTTGTTGCCAAAGGAGCAGAAGACAGGAGTGTATGGCCATTTGCTGAGATGCTGCTCTCAGATTTGGTGCAGGAGAAACAGGGGAATGTGAGCTATGGGGCCAACACTGATGCCCGTGTCACTAGGTGCTGTTTGCAGCCAGGTTACAGCTCTAGCTTTGACTGCAGTTCTCTTTTTCAAAACTTTTAGATGTGCATAAAGTGCCATACAAAATAAGCAGGATGCTCCATTCAAAACACAGAGTGTAGCTTACAAAGTGATTTAAATAACAGTCCTTTCAGAAATGTCTGTGCAACATGACTTGGGTGATTTACCTTATGATGGCTCAAAGCCAAGACTGTAATGAAATTGTGAGCAGAAAAAATTACTCTAGTGCTTTTTCACTTTTGCTATCTGCTGATTTATTGGAAGTGTCTATCCTTCAAATAGTTGTCTTGTTAACCCATATGCTGCCAGCTTTCTGGGAAAGAAAAGATAGGCAGTGAATGTTGTTCAGTAAGAGAGAGGAGAGCCAACAGGCTTAAGCATAGTTGCACTGTATGTTTGCAATTTTGGAGCCAGGAAAAAAACAATGTTTATGGTCTCAGGCATAACTGTTACTCTAGGGAGCTGAAAGCTTAAAAGCCAAAGAGATAGGAAATAAAAGCTTTGTGATGGTATGTCTCAGCTCTTCTGATACGTTCTATTTAAGTGCTAAATTTATATTGCAATAATAATAATAACATATTCCACCCCAGTATTGATTCTCTGCCCAGTTTGGGGCTGCCTTTGCAGTTCAGGAACGTGGGCTTGGATCTTCATGAGTAAATTTCATGAGTGGCTATGTTCTGCTAGTGCCATACAGGCACTTACAGTAGTAGACATGAGACAAAATGCGGGGAGCCAGTACCATATTCATGTGGCCCTTATGGTGCCTTATGACTCTTATCTCACAGACAGCAAAGAACAGAAAGAGGAGGGGAACTCGGCAGGGAGACTTTGCTGTAACACACTTGCTTACAGCTCCTGATACAAAAGCCTGTCTGCCTGCAATTCTTTTTTGTAGGAAATGGGAAATAAATTGCTGCTGTTGAACATTTTATTTGCACTTGCAGAATATTCATCCAAAGAGCAAAGGAAGCTCCAGAGGAGTGTGATGAGAGCTCATTTTTTCTTAACAAGCCAGCAGGAAATAATGCCAGAATCAGACACAGCAGAACATTTTTGACAACATGGAAATTCCTCTTTGTGCATTGCCAGCTAACTCCAGCTCAGTGCGATTCCTCTCACCTTGAACCAACAGCAGCTTCTAGCCTGGCTGCAATTTCTTAATCAGTGTCTATTCAGTACAGCTTCATCATTTGTACCTTTCCATTGTAGAGACAGACTAAGTGTGGCAGCTAAATAGCTCTTGTTCTTGTCCTTCTGGAAGATCAGGAAGATACAAATACTGGCAGAATTTCTAGGTAGTGCCTTTGTTAGCTGGTCTGTGTACATACTTCTGGAATTCTTCCTTAAAGCTGCACTTTGTTGTTGTTGTTGGGGTTGGTTTGGGTTTCTTTTTTTTGAGGAGAAAAGAAGTAAAGTAAACACAAAGAGGTGTCATCAATCTGAATAAATTTCTGCAGAAAATTACATTCTTTCTAACTGTCAGAGTTTCTAGAAGATTTTCCTAAAAAGATACTCAAGACTAAATGTCTAACATATTCAGTTAGTTTGGGGTGAATTTTTGTACTCGAAGAAATGAAGTTTTATCTGAAATAACAGGCACATAGATGACGTTCCTGATAATCCTTTTGGAATGGAAGTGTTCTCTGATCTCTCAGAATGGTTCAGATCCATGTTGTGCTCTGCTGGTTTCAGATATTGCTTTGTCTTCTATTTTCTGTGTTTACCTGTGTCTGGATCAGCAGATGGAGACCATGACTGTGGCAGAGCAGTAATAGATTTTGTAGCTGCATCTGTTTCTTATTGTCTTGAGACTAAACAGGAATCTTCTATTTCTTTCAGGTAGATGTCCAAAAGAAAGCTGAATTATCAGAAACAACTAAGCTTAGGGTTTTGAAAAGTATGTAGGAAAAAACGGGATCACGGCCAGTTTCTTGTCCCAGCTACACAAGTTTTAGGGTCCGGTGCTGCTTATAGAATTCTGCTGTAAAATTATACCTAGGTTTTTTGTGTATCTTGTCCTTTGTTATGCCCAGGCTACAGCACAAGTAAAATTTAATTTTATGTGAAGTCCCAATAACTTTCTGCTTCCATGTGAAGGGTGCATGTTTGAGAATCTGCAAATATCTACAGAAAACAAGTCCCAAAGTGTGCTCAGAAGCCTTCACAAGTAGACTTCAAATAGTTTCCCAGTAGACTGTAAACTTTGCAAAGGTACCATGAGGCATGATCTGATGATTGCAGGGAAGAATTTAGACCATATATAGAAACTTCCTAGAAGGGGTTAAGGAATATTCAGTAGGTGGACATAAGATGAGGGTTGGATCAGCAGTTGTAGAAAGTTTAGCCAAAAAAATCTCCAGCTGCAATAATCTTTGTTATTGCAAGACTATGGCAGAGAGTGACTCACACCCTGACTGCCTTGGGCTTGCCAACAAGGGTGAGCTGCCAGGGAAAGGGCACAGAGAAAGAAATCAAAGCATCACTGGCCATGCAAGTCAGCTGTCTTGTCGTGATGGGGTTCTGTAAAAATTTTCTCTCTCATATGCAGGCTCCAAAAGATGGGAACGCACAGATATTCTTGGGTTTTTAAAATAACACAGAAATACTTTTGCAAGTGATGCTGTCTCTAGGGTTTATTTTTTTTCAGCTTTCTGTCTTAGCACAAAAGACATGCTGAGAAGGCAGAAGGGAGGAGGTGCTCTAGGAGGAGGCGCTCTAGGAGGAGGCAACTCAAAGAGCTCATCTTCAGTGGTGGTGGAAATCTTTCTCCTGCAAAAGTGGTTGCATTTTTAAGGTTTGGCACAAGTCCTTGAGTTGTGTTTTGGAGCTGTCTATAAATCTGGGGCCACTAGAGACAAGAAGAGAAGTAGCAACCACTGAACAGATATCAGACAATCCTTGGGAAATGGTCTCCACATGTGGATAAGGACTGTAATTAAGCTGACCGTAGCGAATTGTGAAGCTCACTGAGTTTGAAGCCACTGACCAAGATAGTCAAGGCAGTTTGAAGAGACCCTGAGACAACATAGAATTTCATACCAAATAAGTTTTCTTCTTTGCATAAGCATGTAGCACCTTGTAGGAGAAGAATAATGACAGTTCAGTGTCTTGTAAAACATGTTATGCCTCAAAGCTCTGTTGGAAGGGGAACTGAGAATTTTTTTCTACAACCTTGCCAATTAGAGGAAATGATAGATGTTTGCATTCACAGATGCCCCGAAATCCTTTCTCTGAGAAAAAAGGAAAGACACAATTGGATTTGGAATTCAGTACCTGCTAAAGAAAAAGACTTGGGGCTGCACAAAAATTCTTACTTAATCTTTGTATTATTTGCTGCTCCATTTGACTTTTTTCTTCTGCTACTTCCACTGATGTCTGGTAGATGGCATTAGTGTATTACAAATTTCTGAAGTCCTTTTCTTATTGGAGGGGTTTTATTTTTCATCCATTTTACAGATAATAATGTTGCCTTATTCAAGCTAAGCCATTTAAAAGCCGTTTTTTTCTTCAGTGTTTCAAATATATTTTGACTGACTGCTTATATCACCCAACGTGCCTTTTTTCCTCCTCTTTGTGCCATATAATTATGATTTCTTCTAGAGGGCGTCAATCGCTAAGAAAGAAAACAAAGCTGATATCTTTAGCTGACTCTGAATTTAGAAGCTCTGTTATATTATGCATTGTCTATCACAGAATCATAGAATGGTTTGGTTTGGAAGGGACCTTTTAAGGTCATCCAGTCCAACCCCTGTGATGCAAGCAGGGACATCTTCAACCAGACCATGTTGCTCAAAGACCTGTCCAAGCTGATATTGAATGTTTCAAAGAAAGTGGGGCTTTTATCACCTCGCTGGGCAACCTGTGCCAGTGTTTCACTACACTCATTATACAAAAATTCTTCCTTATATGTAGTCTAAGTCTACCCTCTTTCAGCTTAAAACAATTCCCACCTGTCCTATCACAACAGGCCCTGCTAAGAAGTTTGTTGCCATCATTCTTGTAGGCTCCCTTTAAGTACTGAAAGGCCACAATAAGGTCTCCCAGAGCTTTCTGTTCTCTAGGCTAAACAACCCAACTCTCTCAGCTTTTCCTCATAGGAGAGTTCCTCCATCCCTCTGATCATTTTTGTGACCCTCCTCTTGACCCGCTCCAACAGTTTCATGGTTTTCTCATGCTGAGGGCTCCAGAGCTGGACGCGTTACTCTGTATTAAAAAGTTACCCTCAGTGCACTCCAAGAGTCTCCTGGAATTGCCCACAGCTCAAGTTCCAGAATCGGTTTATTTTTGCAACAAGCCAAACCCCATAATTCTCCAAATTTGCGTAACAGTAGCAGAAGGGGGAAATTGAATGCTAGGGAGCTGTTTTCTGGGCAAAGTAGTGATTTTAAATATTTCCCAAGAGGTATCTGTTTATGAAGACCATCCTTGCTAGACCAGATATACTTGATCACAAAGGGCTAAAAATGATAGAGATATCTTCAAGATAATTGTGTATAAAGAGTAGACAGATGTATAAGATGTTAAGCATCAGTTTTTATTGAATCTATCTAATTATGAGCAAATGATCAGCATAATTTTCTTGCATTTTCAACCACATTTTCTTGAGAGTGAAGTATTTAAGATAATTATAAAGAAATGGCAGCACATAATTGTGACAGATTTTATATTTAAGGAATCTTTGGGCTTGTCTTTATACAGAAATGCAAATAATTTAGAATAGACAAGGCTGAAGTCTTTCTGGGCCCTGGTATAAGAGATTACGGTGGTGCAGACCTGCCAGCCCTTACTCTTCAGGCATGGTCCCACACTTCATGTCTGGGCCAACTGTTCACACCTTGTGCTGTGTCCTCCAGCTAGAGAGTTTCATATAATCACCAGGTTGGAAGAGACCCACCGGATCATCGAGTCCAACCATTCCTATCAAACACTAAACCATGCCCCTCAGTGCCTCGTCCGTAGAATCATAGAATCACCAGGTTGGAAGAGACCCTTGGCCCTTATTCTCACAGCTTTAAGGATGGAAAGATATCAAATGAGCAACCTAGATCACTTTTGAAAGTAAATAAAAAGACAGGGGAAGAGTAAGTATGATAGGCTCGTGGTGCTCATTTAAAGGAGCAACTGAAACAGGTTTTTCATTAAAACCTTGTATTTGTGGGTTACTCTAGTTGTCTGTAGATAGAATGACATGTAATTTGAGCTATGTCCAATGCTCATCTAAGCATCTATTACAGAAAGTATTTAAAACACGACTTGAGCTTAAGTGCTTTGCTCGCACGGGGGCTGCAGCCAGCTGGGTACGTCTGCTGACCCAGGAGCCTCCAGTAACACCTTCAGCAGTGCAGTGCAGCTGTGGATCCCAACCAGAGCTGTGCTGATGTTGCACAGGCTGATGCGGTCGTCTGTTCCTTGGCAGGAGTCAAGTATCATTCAACCTTTCTAAGACTGGTGTGCTAAATACCTTTACCCCAGTGCTGAGGCAAGTTCAGGATTCGCTGCGCAGTCATAGAACTGATAGGGTCTGGGTTTGGCTCACTGACACTCTCTTGTAATATGGCTCTTAGGAATCATTTACTGAGGTGTGTTAGACTTAAGCATCACTTAAAGTTTTGCTGTTCACTGCATTGCAGTGGATGAAGAAATGCAACACGTATTCTGGTAGGTAGCTGTTTATTTGTTTTTTTTTTTTTAAATAGCTTCTAAAGCATGATAGCTTAGAGAGCATGTGTCTGAGAGGTGTCTGAGTGCCTGCAAGCATTCCTTGCTGCAAAATATGTGGACAGCTTGAGTGTACAGCGGATAAGGAAAGTGTGTGGGTGGATTTCTGTCCTTTTGCCTGCAATAACCTGTAACTTTCAGCATAAAGGTGTCATTTCTCTTAGGAAGACAGCAGCGGGCTTGCTGAAACCTATCAAAAAAAGATTGACTAATTTCACATGGGGATCACCATCTGTCTGAAATACATGCCGACCTGCTGTAGCACAACAACATTTACTTGGTTTCAAACGCTAGCAGATGGAGGTGCCCTTGCTGGAGTTTCTCTGAGTCTCCTCAGTTTGTTATTTCCCCTCGCTCTCCCCTTCCATCTTTATGGTGGTCTTCTACTATTATTTGTGGTTGGGTTGTCTTACAACTGTTATTGCACCTTTCCTTGGCCTCTGTCATATCTTACACAGTTACCGAAATACTGCTGATTGTAGACTGCTATCCTGTATAAAAATAGAACGTTATAATATAGAGCATTAAAATTCATAGACTTTAGCCAGGCTGTTTCTTGTGCTTTCTGGACAGGCCTGTTAACCTTTGAGAGATTTGCCGTGGAGTTCCAGCTGTAGAATAATAAAAACAGATAAGTGAAAAGGAGGCCTACTGGGAGAAAGTTTATGTGTTGGGATGATAAACCTGTAAAACTCTGGGACTGTTCCAGACCGTACTGCCAGCAGCGTACCCTGCAAACACGCACATTCCCCCACTGGCTCTGCTTTAAAGCCTAACTACCCGGATGATTTAGGTTTAAAGAAATGCACTGTTTTTGCTGTTGCATTGCAGGGAGATTGGTTTAACCTCTGTGGCAGTAGGGATGGAGACTTCTGTAACACTGTGCTAAATTGCTCCTGATTTTCTATGATGATGAGGATAAACAGCTGCAGGTGTGAAAGGAGGAGGCTTTCCTCAGCGGCTCTGGTGGGAACGCAGGGCAGAGCTACTTCCTACAAGGGGGCAGATGCTCACTTGCTGGAGAAACACTTAACCTGTGGCCTTCTCCCACCTAACCCCGCCGTAACAATGCATTACTTGTTTAGTAAGTATCACTCTACTTAAATACACATATATGTTTTCACACACAATTCAGAATAAATGCTTTGCATTGTTTTTTTCACATGCTGATCTCCTGTACGGCAGGAGCCTTTTATTAGGTCATCTTTGCATTGGAAACAGATTTTGTGGGAAAGGTATTTTATTTTTTACTTTACATATTTTCTACCATAGTGGAGGAAGAGTTTACCCCAGCTTGAGTATGCTGCTAACCTACACAAGCCGAGAAGGCAGGACATTTCTAAATGATGAGAATAAGCCTCATGTTCACTTGGAAAAAAGAAAAAATGAGGTGTTTTTTTTTTAATTACCAGATATTGATTTCATAGACTTACACTGTAACTGTAAATATATCTCTCAGTGAGGGTTACAGTGAAAATATTGCCGCTCTTTGAGAAGCATCCATATAAACTTTTGCCTGTCATTTAGGGAGGAAAGTGGACAGGCAAAGTTCCTCACATTTTAGAAAGGAACAGCTCTCTTGCCCTAATGACAGCTGCTTTGCCCAAAAAGTAAGACTAGGTGCAAGACAGAAAGACTCTTTTCTTTTTCTCTTCTTGCCCTCACTCACTTTATGCTTCTCATTGGACAATATCAGGAAATCCAAGAGGGTATTTTTAGACTGGAAGAATGGAGAATTTAGGACAGAAATGATGTTAACACTAATCACTGCAGTGATGAAATTTCATTCCAAAATATATGAATGAGACAAGATTTTCCCTGTGTCCTACTAATAAAAAAAAAAGATCTTGTTGCTGCCAAATTGTAGGGTCACTGTGCTCACAGGTAAACACCAGACCACAATAATAAGGGTGTAGGAGAAAAGGATGGGGCCAAGAACTGAGCTGTGTGTTGACTCTCACTCCCTGCAGAGGAGGGGACGGGACATTTGTTTGTCTCTCCCATACTCTTATGGGACTGAACATTTACACTCATCCTTGGTGTGAGTGTTTTGGCTTACACAGGGATTTGGAAGCAGCAGCAGCAGCCCACTCTGACACTGGAGTGAGGACTAAGCCTTAGCAGTTGCTGAATTAGATAAATATTTGGAAGGGGACAGCAAACCAAGTACATACAGTCTAATTAACTTACTTGGACAACGCAGCCCTTATGACTACTGTTGAACACCCAGGAAAACCCCCTAGTCCAGGATCCAAGAAACTGGATAGGTATGGGAAAGCACAAGGAATCCTCTCAGAAACTGAGAGGTAACAGCTACAGTGATAAAGGGATTTCCCAATTAAATGGCTTTTTGGGCTTTGCGGCAACCTGCCAATAAATGAAGCAGAGATGCTGAGATTGAGAGGCCATCAGGTAGATCTCTGTAGATAAATCTGAGTCTGGAATTTTTCCACAGTGGCTTTTTCATGGTCCTTGGAGTAAATATCCTCACAAATATGCCTCTGCCATATTGAGCTCTCTGGCAAAGGTCAGGCATGATTACTGACATACAAGCATGCATTTATTTCTAAGGCCGCTACATCTTTTTTCCTTCCCTCTGGCTCCAACATTCTACACAATCCCAGCTTATTGTTCCTATCAATTTGCTTTTTAAACATTCCTCCTCATTCTCTGTTGAAACTCAAAATATGTTATTAAATGTGCATGTGTGCATTTATTTGTATATAAGCATAATCTTTCTTTAGTCTGCTACATCTCCAGGTATCTGCGTACTGTCATGAGCTCCTTTATGCATCTTTTAACCTCTTGCAGAACAGAATACAAGCAGAGAGAAAGAATTGTCAAAATTTCACCAAAGATTGGTCATCATTTTGATTACTAGAACTGCTGCCTCTTTGCTTCTTGTTCTACAGTGGATATTTTACATCAGTTTTGAGCCTGATAGTGAGTGGCTAACGTTGCCATGAGAAGAGGAGGGCAAGAATGCTCCTTTGGATCAGATATTTTGTATGAAGGTCACTGCTGCTCATCTCAAGGTGCTCACGAGATCATGGTAAAGTCTCAAGTGTCCAGAATGACACAGCACAGCTCATTAAAACAGACAGCAATGTCCAGGGCTGCTCATGGACTGACAGTCTGCCTTGTTAGTGTTCTGCAAAAATCCTGCTAATTGCTTTATATAAAAATACAGATATGCCACCTACAAAACCTGTTTTGTAGAGCCAAATTTGGGTGCATCGAATAGTGTTAAACTTTGCAATGTAATAGGATATCTAAGTGTAAGAACAAGCAGAGCTTCTTTCTCAACAGAATAAAAATAGCTGGGATTGCAAAGGGAGAGAGTGTGATATGCAATGACTGCTGAACAGCTCTGCTTGACCAGCAACCACACGCTGCATTAAATGTAAGCAGCATGGTATATCTGTACTCCAAAAATCCCTACCACAATAAACCTGGCAGAGAAACTGAAACTTTTCTCCCAGAAGATGGTGATTGCAGGCTGAGGTGAAGATTTGTTGGAGCATACATCTCACCGAAGCTTACAGAGCAGCTGTGTACCTAGAACCTCACTTCTGAAAGAACAAAGGATGAGGCTGCTCAGATAGGAGTAATAAATTTGGATACTGTTAATACTGTAATAGAAGAACGCTTATTGGTCTGGCCAACTGAATATTTGCCCTTAAGTCTGTCTGAAATTAATCTTCACAGTTTTTTTTAGTTTCTTGCACTTTCTTATGCCTGAGGGGTAGGAGCCAGGGAAGCAGCACACCTTTGCATGGTGACACCCCTCTTGCTTCCTTGTCATACTGCAAATGAAGAGGTTCTATTGTTTGTAAATGAAGACCTTTCCAATTATTGATAAAGAACTTCTGGATGGGGAGCATGACACATGCTGGCTGGAAGAACAGGGCTCTATAATAGTAGTATTGCCTTGAAATTACAGCCTACGTAGTTTGAGAATGATTCAAGATAATTACATTAATGTTGCCAGTGAAATGGAAAGGAACACTTTCCATTTTGCCTATTAACAAGCTCTACTGGCCTTAAATTATTTCTGAGAAGAGCCTGCAAATGGCTGGAATCATCAGGATAATTACAAAGCAGTGGTTGTGGATGTGGGGAGCGCTGGCTGAGGTCCTGGCTGTGGCTCTTTTGCTGACAGGTAAGTACTGCCTCTGCTTTTGTGGAAAAAGGAGCATGGCACAGAGCTTTCTGATTAGGCACGCTGCGATCTGCAAACGGGCTCAGGGACTCTGCATGTTTTGGACCCTAAGGAGAAGATAGCCATTAGGAGTAGGTTGCTCTCAATGCAGGTGTTACATATTAACCTGTGCAATGTTAAGCATGAACCTGCTGTTGTTTTGGCAAGCTGAATACTTGAATTTCCATCCTCTGCCCCCTCTTTTCTCCTGAGCCTGTGCAGTGGGACATCTGTGCCTTTGGTTGATGACTTTTTGTCACTTCAGTCCTTCTCTCATAGCAGCAACAGAGAAGCTGATGTTTCTAAAGTCCAGACCCTGAATAGCAGCAGCTGTATGGGTCTATCCTCCCATAAATCCTCAGCCCTTCAACATCCTTGAGCCCTTCACCTCGACTCAGGTTGTGTTTTCAGTCTTGTGCCAGTGACACCGATTGCTGCCCTGACCTGATGTTCCCCAGCTTACCTGTATAATTACTACAAAGCTGGGACTTTGTTGTGTTTCTCTTGGTTCATTTAAGCTGTTGTACTGTTTGCTAACTCCAGACAAATAGAAGAGGCAAAATTTAGTAGTTGGGTCCAAATAACTGAGTGTCATGTGAATGAAGCAAAATCTCCACTTCAAGGTCACCTCAGCCATCCATTTGTGTGAAATTCAAAGCGTTTATGAATTTCTGTCTGCAAAAACATGGTCACTGTGGCATTAGCTCTGCTGCTCTTTGTCTTTCTTAGAATTACAAGATCTTGCATCTCATAACAAGTCCTATATTTATAGCTTCATACTAAAATGTAGCCATATTTGCTTTCTCTGAAGAAACTAGAGCAGTGGGTGAGGATGTAGGCGCTGCAAGTCTGGCTGCTTCCAGTGCACGGTTGCATGCACAGTTGGTTGTTCTCTAGGCAGTTGCAACAGGCTCCATACAGCCAAACACACACACAAAAATGCTTTTTTATATTCTTCCATTTCCTTTGCACTTGTCCAACAAGCCCATCTCAGCCCAGCAAGTGATTACCTGATGACCTGTGTGCCTTCATTCCTTCACAGCTACAGCACTTAAATAGGATTTTGCTCCCTATCATCAAACCAGAACTTTACTCCCTGCGTGCACACTTACACAGAGATGGCTTTTCTCCCTCCAGTGAAGCATTCCTCTCTTACAACTACTGCCATTAGCTAAAAAATTTGGGGAACCCCATCCTCCCCTCCCTTTTTCATTACATTTCTCTCCATCCTCTCTGGATGCTCAGGGCCAGTTGAATCCAGCAGGAATGCCAATAGCTGCCTTCCCAGGGCTTGCTGTTCTTGGCTTCTCCTTTTACACCTGCGTATGCAAGAGACCTGTAGCAAGAGTCCAAGGGCAATTTAAAATAATAATAATTAGGCAGATTATTTCTTTCAGTTGAGAGTTTAAAAATACTTGAACATTTATGGGGTTTTTTGTGATATTTCAAGAGGGAAAGCTTGAACAAGGGATTGCTTAATTATCTCATTCAGATATTAAAATTTTCATCTACTCCAGGTGTGCACACACCTGCATTTACGTGCTAATTCTTTCTGCATACTTGTTTTGCCCTGATTTTTTAGGAAGGTTTTGTGGGAAAGTTTGAGTGAGTCCCTGGAAATCTGCAAGGCATGAAAATACAAAGTTTCGTTTTATATGCAAATAGGTAATTCAGTTAAATGGAGTTAATTGTGAATATTGCAAAGTCAACAATAAATACTAAATCATTTTCAGCTGCTTTGAGAAAATGCTGGATGCCAAAATGCAGGACAGGTATAAATGGTGGAGAATAAACTTTCCTTCCTACGTTGTGTAGGTTTCATATATTTCTTGGTGTAGAAATTTATAAATCCAGGTAGAGTGGATCTCCTGCACAAAATGGAAGTGCCTGCATGTTCCAGTCTCCAGCTGCAAAGATATTAGAGCTCTGAGGGGGCTTAATTTGTTTTTATCTTCCTAAAGAGCTCTAGTACAGGTTTTTAATCCTTATAACCCTGCCAGTACTGAGAAATAATAGCAGTTACGCAGATAGTTATGTCGACATCAACTTAAGTTTTACGGTTGCAAGGTTCATATATTTTTGGTAGCACTGGCACTAATACAAATGATAGCTCAATAACAGAAAAATAGAACAGTCCCTGAGCCACAGTTCTGATGCTTACAGCATCTTTAAACCTCATACCTAAATGAGAAAGAGAGAAAAAAACCTAGTCAAAGTGGCTTAGCTTGAAGGAGCATTTTATTTGTTGCTTGATGACAAAATAGTTAGGCATTAATGCAGTTTACAGTAAGACACCCTTAAGTTATCAGTAAGGTTGGTGTGATGCCTGACAGATTTAATGTAAATATTTATAGACTCGGCCTACTAATTATGCCAATGGAAAAAAAATGCAATATTAATGCTGTCACCTGCCCATGTCTCTACCTGCCAGCATGCTGCTAGCTTGCATAAATAATCTGAAGATAGAAAGTATGGCATACAAATAGAAGATCATTTACATTTTTAATAAGGGATTAAGTTATCTCCCGCTGTAGTTTCCAGCCTGTGATGCACAAACGTGTGAGAGGCCTGTAGACTGCTCCCAAGAGAACTCTGAAAAATGATAGAAAAAGAGAGTTTTTTGAAAGGTGTGTAGAAATCTCTTTCTGTGAAATTATTACAGGGATTTGCACCACCTTTGGCAAATATTTAGGGGTCCATATACTGCGAAAAATTTGAAAACCTCTGATTTAATGTATTTGTGTACAGAACTGAGTAATTTCAAAATGCAGTACTGCCACATGGTAAATGATTTGACTATGGGTCCTGCTAGAGCCAGGCTGCTGTAAGAAGTCCTGGACCACAAAGCATTGAAGCATGTTCTTAACTCAAAACACGTGTCGATCCGCTGAAGTTACTGCCTGTCACCATACGTAACTAGTTTGCTGAATAAAGACCACTGGGAAATTCAAGGCAGAAGACAAGGACTGCTATCATCTTGCAAACAGCTCTGTTGATGCCCGATTATTTTGTACAACTGAAAATCTAATTACTTGAATGCACAGTTCATATTTTTTTGTTTCAGGTCGTTTATACTTGGAGACTCCAGAAGTTTTAGGCGCCATTGGTTTTAGCCATTACTGGTTGCCAATCCAAATAGTATTATCATTGCCATTGTAGCCAGTTTAGGGGACATTCTTTTAGCTGCATCGATAGCTCTCCTGATTTGCGATCCAAAAGTCTGTGGTTTCTGTTCTGGCACAAACTGACTCCTCACAAGCTGTGCAAATAAATCTGAAATGCTATCACCAGAGGTTGTATGCATGTAGCTTGTGGGCATGCTTTTCACTTGGCTCATAGTCTTGCAAACTGAGGCAGAATGGTTTAGTGGTTTGATATTGACTTCTGCAAAATAGCATCTTATTCTGAAGTCCATGCAGTTGGGGTGCTGGTCCATGTTTCCAGATCCGAGCCTGTGCACATTGCCAGGGTGACTGGGCAATATTGCAGACCAACACGTTCCTCTGGAGGAGTTAAGAGAAGGTTATTTTCGGTAGCAGGGCAGGGTGCAGGTGAAAGCCAGTCATGGTGTTACCGCAGCCACCTTCAAAATAAGTTGGATGTATGTAGTGCTGTGTGCTGCCTGTACGTACAATCCTTTCGGGTTTTGTAAGATCTCATTGCTGGTGCATGAAAGGCAGATCTCGCCTTCCTGAAGATAAAGGAGTCCTCGCTATGGACCTAACCCACAGCCCATGGAAGGCACCAGGCTTCCTACTGCTTTCAATGAGCTCTGGGTCCGACCATGCACAAGACTCTCCGTTATTTCCAGTCCCCAGCTACATTTGGGTTTTGTAAACACTTCATCTGGACGCCGCACCTCTGTAAATCACAGAACAGAATAAGCCGGTAGAAGTGGAGTGCACAGTTTGAAAAGGAACATTAAGAGGGAAAAATATAACTCTCTCTCTTTAAACTGTCTCTTTTCTATATTGTTACCTTGACAACTCTGCTGCTGTGTTTCATCTTTGGTGGGACTTAGCCGTGGTGAAATAAGGGGGACATCCATGTGCGTTTCTACTTCTACTCTGGCTCCGCTTCACAGGTACCTGCTAGTTGCAGGGCATCTCAAGCTACAGAGCCCACGTTCGCTGCCTTGACCCATGGTGCTGTCTGGAAATGATTACAGATATTAAGAACTGGGACCCATTCTGATTAAAGGTACAACATTATATATTCTATTTCTTTTCCTTAACCCAATGCCAGAGCAATGTTAATGCTCTTTAAAAGGAGATGCAAGGTGCTTAAAATATTTTTAAGGGTTAGGACAGCTGGAAAGCAGAGAGAGATGAAAGTACTTAAAATAGTCGTATTATTTTTAATATAAGCAGATACATGAGTGTGTGTCAAGATTAGGATACAGGTCTGATGTGCTGAACTGAGTCTGGAGATGCTAAAAATACGATTCTTTTCTTGCAGTTTTTAGAAGAGAGAGAGAGGGGCAAAGGTAAGAGGAGAGTAGTGGTGAACTGAAATTTTAATTCCTTGCTTGCTGGGGTTTGGCAAAGCTGCCTGTTAACCTGGGCACCCAGCACCCGCTGATACTAGCAGAACGTACGAGGCAGGGTGAGGTGTTATCTGTGGGAATGGGGTCCCTCCCACCCACTTTTTCCTCTTCCCAAAGAAAATCCCGTCTTTTATTCTTTTTAACCAAAATGGCTAGCTTTATAGCTGCAAAGGCAAGACGTGCAGGCTTCGGGGCTGAGCGCAGACGGGGGTGTGTGTATCTGAATGTGTGTGTGGAGAAGGGGGCTTTTAATGCAAAACACATGTGTTTTCAATTGCCATCTGGAGCCAGCCCAGTAGCTGTAACTTGGCCTGACAAAGCCTTATTGAAGCACAGACAGTGTGGTTTCAAAGCAGTTAGAAAAAGAACGGGAATGCTGTTCAGGAAATTCTTCAGGCATGGGCAGGGACTTGGCTGCAATTCTCCTGTTGGAAAATCTGACAAGGGCAGCTCATGAGCACAGGCCAGGCCTCGTGCTGCTCCGAGAGCCACGGCTGCATCTTCCCCCGAGCCTCCAGCCCCTCTCTGGTTGTCATCCGCCTGCCGAGGGAGAGGTAAGGGCTGTGCTGCTCCTGCCTGCTGTACTATTTGTGGTCCTTCTGCACTCACGCAAAGAGGTTTCTTGCTTTCAAACTGTTGTTTAGAGAAAAAAAAGGTTGAGAATGGGAAGTTGCAGCGTATTCGCAAAGCGATGGGAGTAGTTTGACGCTGGGTGATGGTTTCTGGCTAACTTTGCTTCAGTAGTAGTTCTGCAGGCAAAGTGACTCCTGCACAGTTTCTCTGGCTGCATGAATTCAAATATATATATTCCTAACATTTTTATTTTGGGTTATAATTATGTATATTACCTGAAGCCATCAAAAGCTTGGCTCTGTACAATGTTTCACTTGCAGATTTTAATGAAAAATGTGATTCAGTCACGATAAATTCATTTATATATAAACTGTATTATAGTTGTTTAATGAGTTGAAAGCATGTTTGTCTGGGGGTCGTTTGGCAATCCCTGGAACGACTAGCATGTGAAGAAAGGCAGCAATTCAGTAATAATCATTGCCTTGTGATTTCTCTACATATTCTTTTTCCTGTATTTTATAAAGCATGAGCAAACTGCAACAGACAGCACCGTCAGAAACCATGGAGAGCAGATTAGAAGGAAAAACACTAATTTAGGGGCTGTTCTATCTGCAACTTCTCTTCTGATTTGCACTTCTTTTCCCAAATAACTTAAGAAACATTTATGATAAAAAGCTCGCTCTCTCTTTAGGAGCCTGCCAGATTTAGGCAATGCTCTCTCATCCTTTCAGTTGCAGCATTAAAGCTTGTCTTGCCTTTGCAGAGATATCAGCACCTTATATGGCAGGCTTGTGTTTGGGAGTTAGGGTACAGTGAGTTTGTCAAGGCGGATAGAGGTGTCAGGACGAGTCCGCCTCGCGTAGCTTCAGAAACTTCCTTGCCTCTGCCAGTGCATTTTCCTTGGATTTTCACATTAACGTTATTTGATGTGTTGAAAATGCTTTTTAGCTGTGTTTTATAGTAGTGTGGATTTTTTTTCTTTCAACAAGGAATGAATTAAGGATATTAAATTATACAGTGGGACAGCACTAAGTGTTTCTGGCTGGGTTTGTGATAGCAGACCCACACTTTCCTTTGCCTGCATCCTGCACGACTGCATGTGCAGGGCTCAAACAGTCATTCATGTTGGCTTTAGGGGTGCTCCTGTCCCATGTCTGCTGCGATTAGCAGTGAAAGTTTTTCATCAGGTATGGAATCAGTCTGGATCACAGGCTATTTGCCCTACCCACTCTTGACAGGACCACAGCGGATACACTGGTGGGTGGGCGTGAGTCTGGGCAGGGCAGGGGAGGCTCCTTGCAATGCCCTGGGCTGGCTTTGATCATGGGAGGTGGTGATTTCATCCCTAGCTCTGAGAGCCTCCCTTTGCCAGAGGTGAGCTGTCTGCAGCTCCACCCAAGTCAAGTATTCAAATTTGGCTTTATATCTAAAAGGACTGAAGAGTACGTGCGTCTGTGGACAGAACGTTATGCATCTAAAGAGAAATTGGTGGATCTCTTGATCTTGCAATCATACAGATAAGAGAGCTGTGAGCGCAGACTACTATGTATATTCTTTCTCCTGGTCCTTCCTAGGAGCAAGCTAGAAAGCAAGTGTGGCTGTGCAAATGAACAAATGGATAACCACAGCAAACACATCGTGTAGAGGGAAGGTGGTGGAGAGAAGATGCAGCAGAACAAGTTTTAACTTGTGAGAGCAGGATCACTGCAGAGACCGTACTCTGGATCCTGGCACATGCTCAAGCCCACAATTCTCAATTTATGCCATGCCGGTTGGATTCCAGCCGTATAAATCCATATTATGATCCTGTTTTGCACATTTCTACAAGCCATTTCTCTTTTCTTGGTACTGTGGGGTGAGAGTGTGTTGGGGCAGAAGTCTGCAAAGTGTCACCTCCTGTAGCTCGCTTTCTGATTTGAGCTCAGTTGATTATATCCCTCTTGCTGTTCCTACAGCCTCCTGCAGTTGCACTTGCTGCTGGCTATTTTAGTGTAGTTCTCGTATTTGTTCATCCTGCTTTGAGACACTCCAGTGGGAAAGAGCGTTTATAAACTTGGCACAGATGGACATAGGCTTATGATTGCTTCATATCACCTCAGTGGTGCAAAGGAACCAGCATGTGAATACAGCAAAGCCGGTATAATGTTTGTATGCAGCATGAAAGTATGCCCACAAATTGTAGGACATTTTTATGAAAGACATTCATTGTTGACTAGCTTAATACTAAAAGAACTCACTGCAGAAACTTCTGTATTAACTTTCCTTTCCATTTCCTCCTTAATTCTGAAAACGAAAAAGAGTGAGACGAAGTAACTGCCAAGAAAAAAAGTCTAGAAGTTGGAAGAAACATTCATAAATAAGAAAACAGGCATGTTTCTCTTCTTCTCAGAGGAGAGAAGCAGTAGTAACATTACTTTCCTCACAGACTCTTCCAGCATCGTAATGTAATATAACTTTTGGTTTAGGAGATGCTGTTCAGAGGTGGAGATGCAACTTAACTTTATTTTGTTATGGCAAACTCTAATATTTACAGTTTTTCTATAAGCACTTCTTGAATGCAGAGCAAAGCAGAAGTCCCAAGTTCAGCTTTTCATTCAATCCAACTGCTTGAAGATCCTAGTTTGTAAACAGAGGCTTTTGCAATGCCCGTATCCTCAAGCACATTCATTGTTGAAATGCTGTCAGCGTAGCAACTAGGGAAATTACATAAACTCTTGAGAGATGTTAGGGTTAAGGAGTAGCCTGGGGCACTGGGGGATGTGGGTTAGAGAAGCTTTACCTAAAGATTTTAGCTTTGAAGTCGCTTATGGCAGAGACAGAGGCCATGCTTAGCTGGTGCTGGAGAACAATACTGTGAAATTTAAATGCCACAGCAATTATTCCATCCTTTGGGCAGTTCCCTAGTACTCTGCCCTCACTCTGTCCAAGCTGCAAGTGAGATGGCATTTGCCAGAGCCTGATGCTATTAGGGAGACCCAGGCTGTGGTCTGACCCTTGTGCAGGGTCATAAATCAATTTTGGGTTATGATGCTGGTGGATTAATAAGCCCGGGAGTGTCAAGCTTGAGAGAGAGTTTTATGGGGAGTGGAGAGGCAAAAAGTCTTGTTGATAGATGGCTCGAAACACACTTCTTCATGCCAAATTTTGTTCTCAGTCATGCTCCAGAAATGTCTGTTCTTTTGAACCTAGTGGATAGTGTGCATTTAAAAGACAGAGGAATTAAAGAGGATGAGTCTGCAGAGTGTTTACAGCTAGTGAATAGAAGCAGATTGCCTTCTAGTGGTATGGCAGAGAGCACCTTTGTAGAATTTTAGGGGTTTGTGGTGTTTTTGTCATTTCAGCCCAAAAGAAGAGGTTTCTGTTTCAGAAAAAGAAAGAGAAAGAGAAGAGGATGTCAGTGATACAAACACAAAGAGAAGGCAGATGTGGGAGATGTAGGTTCAAGGCCCAGGAGAATTTGTACCTGTGTCTCTCATCTCCAGAAACATGTTCCCATCACCATGCTACAAGTTAGCCTAGGGTCGGATGCTCTTTGTTTTTCTGATGAAGTTATTACACTTTGGTTATATGTAAGCTGGCAGGGAGGACAGATGCCATGTTTGCTGGGGGGTGGACTTAGGCACTTTTGGTCTGTGCTGTAGTGAGCTGTTTCGATGAGCGCTAGGGCATTTTCGGCAGCAAATTTAGAGAGGGCTTATAAGAGATAAGGCGCCTTCCTAGACTGCATCCCTTTTCAGCTTAAAACTGTTCTATTTCTAAACATAAAATCATTTAAGTGCTGATCAAAGAAACCCTCATGACACAGAAAAATTATTGATTCTTCTGTTATGCCTCACCCTGTTCATGACCTTCATTGAGCCTATAAAGCCAATGTGGCCAGGGGATGTTACAGCTCAGGTGTTTGCAAGGGACCTTTGTTTATCCATCCTTGTGTGCATAAAACAATTCTTCTGCGATGAACCATTAATCTGGGTTATGTGCCCTGGGGAAGAAGCTTTCTTCTGGGTCAGGAGGGACTTAATGAAAGAGAGAGTAGCATGGAATAAGGATTTGCCCTAAGTAGTAGGGTCGGATGTGATTTCTGGAAACCCGGTGCCACTTCTGATTTGTGGTGCCTTTCAGCTGCGCCAGGCTTCAGCTTTACTGAGGGGAAAGTCCTGAAGCTTCTTTGCCAGAAGTACTCAGTGAGCCACCTGTGTGGATCAGGGAACATACTGACATGACTCTTTAGTGGTCTTAAAGAAAAAGAAAAACTACAATAAATCTCTCTTGTCATGGACCAGATCTGAGTATGATACAATGAAAGGGTGAAAGCTTTTCTAAATGGACCGGATTTTATATGCGATCCTGTTTGCAGTGCTCCTGTGTAAGGACTCAGTGCACAGCAACTTATTACCCATTTTTTTTTTTTCCAGCAGCAACAATTCCTTGGAGAATTACCCGAGTTCTAGGCTATGCTTTTGTAGTCATGGTAATGCTGTCTGTGCCTAAACCACAAGGATTTGCCGTTTTGCATGTTTTCTATTGTAATTGGGATTGTACATGTGCTAATGATGGTCCAGTGCTGTGCATGTGTGCCTGTAAAGCCCTCTCATGGCAGGCAGACACTTTCAGATTCAACTTTTGGAAGGAGTGCTACTCTTTCCAATTTCTATATTTGCTTCAGTATTATTTTTTTACAACTATAATGAAATCGCACATTTTTTTTCCTGCAAGAAAAAAAAACAAAAACCACCCATCCTATTAAGCAGCCAGAATCCTTTCCCCTTAGCTCAGTAATAGAAACGGGGAAGAACCTTGCGAACACAACCACTGGATGTCCCTTCAGCAATACTTTTTTTTTTCCCTGATGCTTTATTTCTTTCTGATGTTTGAGTCAAGAGAAGTTGCCAAAATGTAAATTACGACTAGCATTCTTTTCTCTCCCACACAGAGCAGATTATTGATAGCAGATATGTTCTCATGTAGTTGCCTTGCAGGCCACCTTATTCTACTCGCTTGTTTAACACAACTCATCACTCTCTGTCCATAATTCTGTCTTCCTGGAGAACTACAAACATGAGCATTTTCTTTTGGAATTCACAATTCCAGGAGGAAATACTAGCTAGAAATCATATATAGCTATAAATGTAGCTGTGTGTGAGTTTGTGTAGAAAGAATGTCATCTATGGCTCCCATGTCACTTTCTTGTTATAAGTTTATGCTGTATTAATAAGTCATGTGTTGTAGTACTTTAGTTGCTCTGTCTCTGTTAGGGCAGGCATGAGCTGAATATTTGAACAAGAGAAATTCTCAAAATCAGGCTGCTGTGTGGATGCAAGTTGTTCTTTGTTGCTACGTTCTGTTCCTATAAGTTCTTTTGATATCTGCAAAGATTTTCCCTGGCTGGTTATGCCATTTTCTCCATCCTAGAGACTGCAAGTGAAGAAAAAAAGAGAAAAGGGGAGAGAGAGCGCGAAAAAGAGAGAACAAACAAGTTTTGCAATAAAAAGATATTTTTAGCTGAGTATTTCATATTGTTTCTTATTGGTCAAGCCTCTTCCATGATTTGAGAGGGTTAGAGATGCAATTTATTCATTTTCTCTGAGGGAGAAGCTACATTTAATATGTGCTCTCCAGGATCCCTTGTTAAAATATTAGGCAATAAAATCCTTGACTGTACAGTAGTTGTGGTTATAATTTCCCTCAGGTAGTGGAAACTCTGTAATTTATTGTTGTTTTAAGTTTTCCCTTTGCACAGATCAGAGTGGTTGTAGCAATGTAAAAAGGAGTGTTTTTCTCCAAGTGCATGTATTTGTTGGTGACCCAGCTCCTCTCTCTGATGAGCTCTGTGCTGCAAAGCCCTCCCTAGTTGCTGACTTGGCATCTAGGAGCGAAGTTAGCGGTGCAGGTTGAGTTGGATCTGTTGTAACCAACTTGCTTTGCTCCCCCTTGGTAAATGCTATGAGCCTGTCTGGGCTTTGGGAGGTTTTGCAGCATAGAGAAAGATACCCCAGTTGATCTGAATGGCACAAGTGATTTGTGGTGAGCCCATGTACACTATGGAAAACTGCATTTTTCACAAAGACACACCTTTCTTCACTGATGTACTTTTAATGCAAGTTGGGTAAATTGGCTGAGCTGACCAGTATTAAGAAAAGGCTTTTTTCATAGAATCATAGAATAACCAGGTTGGAAGAGACCCACTGGATCATCGAGTCCAACCATTCCTATCAAACGCTAATCCATGCCCCTTAGCAACTCATCCAGTCGTGCCTTAAACACCTCCAGGGAAGGTGAATCAACCTCCTCCCTGGGCAGCCTGTTCCAGTGCCCAATGACCCTTTCTGTGAAAATTTTTTTCCTAATGTTCAGCCTAAATCTCCCCTGGTACAGCTTGAGGCCATTCCCCCTTGTCCTGTCCCCTGTCAGCAGAGCCCAGCACCCTTCTCTCTACAATCTCCTTTCAGGTAGTTATAGAGAGCAATGAGCTCTGCCGTGAGCTGTCAGCTCCTCCTGATATATAATCGTCTGCATTAGTTGATGTTGCAGTTCTTCATGGCGTGAGCTGAGGCTGGGATAGTCTGAGGTTGTAAATGAAGCAAGGTTTGTGGGGGGATGCGAGATCCTTTTTTTAGACCAGCTGAGAAAGCTGGAAGAAGCAGGCGGGCCTGGAGGTGTCGACAGGCTGGCTGAAACTCATCTTTTTCTAGTTTTAGCATTGTGAGCACAGGCAGCACCTTCCTTTGAAAGAAGGGAGCTCAGCCTGGCAGCTGTCTGCAGAAGGACAGCAGTGGTGCCCGACCATGACTCTTAAGCTTATAGGGGAAAAATGCTTAAAATTGAATGGTTCAGAAACCTGAGAGGAAAATGATAGGAGTAGTACATTTGTTATTATCTTTTAAAAGCTTCCAGTTCTCAGCTGCTATCGTGAATTTTGCCTGTAGGTGTTTAACACAGATGCAGAAGGAGGCCAGAGGGGCATCTCCACCCTCCAGAGGAGCCTGGCTGTTGGGATGAGAGCAGGGGTGTGAGCACACCAGCCTCCCCAGTCTAAACACAGCCTTCCTGAATATCCTGCTAAGTCAATCTTTCTTTTTATATATATATATATATATAGGTCCAGAACAGGAGACACATCAATGCCTCTGATCTGAAAAGAATTTAGTGCCTGAATGGATTTATTTAGCACCTGAGACTGTTTCAGCCTGGGCAAGGGCTTGTGGAGGAAGGGAGAGGTGGTTGATCCCCTGCACTGCAGGTGACAACCCCAGGCAGTGTTAGAGAACAGAGTCTTAGCAGCTTTTGGACCACTGAAGTGTAAAATATAAGGTAACTTATTCTTCAGGCAGCCCTTTCCTCAAGTGCGTGGGCTTTAGCGTTGGAGCAGCAAAGATCAAGTGTTAACTTCATTCCTGGCGCAATGTTACTGGAATAAAAGCTATGCCATGAAGAAACTTGTCTCGCATCGGCCTGCAGTGGGCTCTGCACCATGCTGTATTTTATTAGATACCGGCATATGAATCTATTAGCAAAAAGAGTAATGGAAAAAACTGGAAACTAATGGCAAACAAACATAAGCTGCTATCAATGAGCTGCTATCAATTTCTACCATTGTCTCATTCTGCCTTCACGGATCACACTCCCACAGAGAGAAACTTGCATTGTTTCCTTCTGTTATGTGATTTTTGTAATTCACTGAATACAAACGTCAATGCCAGATACCCTGAGGAAGAAGCCCATGGAGTTGAATCAGTACTGCAAGGACACATTTGGTGACTTCTTATCTGTCTAGAGTCTAAAATGCAAAACATTCAGCAAACCTTGTGTAATTAGAGATGATATCCTCCGTCTGTGCATCAGAAAAGTCTGAAAATGTATGAAACTGATCCCTGGGGGAAGCCAGTGAACGTGGATATCCTCCGCACCCCAAATGTGAAGGACGAGAACATGAGTACTTTAATTTGTGCAGCACAAAATGCTCCCACAATCACACTCCAGTATGCACACAGCCGTTTGCACACAACCCCTGTGCAGTGGCACACCCAGCAGGTTGCAATGCCTTTTATAAGCACCTGTCTCTTTCCATTGATGATGGGGACAGCCCCATCCCTGACTGCCCAGAGCAAGCCAGGTATCAGGCTGCAGGAGGTAGGACAGGGCTCACCACAGACGTCTGAGAAGCAGATTCTTCTGGAGGATGCTGCCGCACTGCTTTCTTCAGTGCCAGCTTTACTTTCTGCCTTCTTTCCTTGTTTTTGGCCCCTGGTATTGTCCTAGTGTGCCATGCCTGCACTGGGTATCAGACTCTCTGTTAAACCAGCACAGATATTTGGGGGTAATTTGTCAGGGTTGTGACAGCTGGAAAACCTGGGTCTTCAGTTTTATTTGGTTAAAAAAGATTGGAGGGCATAGAGGGGAAAAGACAAACATTTCTCCTTTGCCTTTTTTCTTTGGCTGGAAGGAATGAGTTTATTTGAGATGATATTTTTTTCTTTTTTTAAATTAAAGCATCTGAGAAGTAATATTGCATCTTCAAAACAAACTGCTGAACTCAACTGCTTTTACCAACGCATGCAAAATTTTCCCCTCAGGATCCTTAGAGGCCCTGGAGTGCCTGCCTTGCAAAACCTGGGGCAGTGAAGAGAGTCACTCAAGAGTAATCTCAATAGGCTACCTTTAGGCAGTGTCTTTATGTGTATTTATAAATATACATATATACATTTAACACGTAAAATTCTCTTTTGGTATGTTACTGCATAACATAAGCAGAAAGGAAAAATAATGCAGAATGAAGATATCAGAAGAGATGCTGCCCAGCTGGTAGACTCTGAAAAAGAAAAAACAAAACCCTCTAAGAGGCACAGACATAAGCAGTTTTTATCATCAGCTTTCCCCTGCCGCTTAATACATGTGGTTATTTCTTTGTGATCATTTCAGATGCCTCAGGAACAGTACGCACACCGGAGCACCATGCAGACCTCGGAAGGACCCCAGGTATACAAAGTGGGGATTTATGGCTGGAGGAAGAGATGCCTCTATTTCTTTGTGCTGCTCCTAATGATTTTAATCCTGGTGAACCTTGCTATGACCATCTGGATTCTGAAGGTTATGAACTTCACAATTGTAAGTAGGGGTTACTCTGGAAGGTCTGGGGCAGATGAGGGAGGGTGGTGGTCTTTTTTCTGAGCATGAATTCATATACAGGTTGGATAACGGGATGTTTTAGTTGCCATGGCTAGATGTTATTATAGCGAGGAACGAATTTACCCAATGATCTTCCTTTTCTGCTGGAGATGTCTGCAGTATTGCCAAGCTCAGCATTGCAAATCATGTTCCTCCTACCTGCTATATATATATACATGCATATATGTAAACAATATACAACACTCTCCCCCAGTTCTCAGTTATAATGTACTTCTAAATTAATGAAACAGGTTATTTGAACTGGGGTGTGGGAGTGAGTGTGAGCCTTTCTCTTAGGCTTTTTCTGCTTTTCTCCATGACTGGGAAGTAAAGAAACTTGATTTGTCTTTTTCTTAGGGAAGATTCCTGTTATTCCATAATGATGAATGATGTGGTTCCAGATGTTTCATGAATAAAAATAAAATTTCCAGGGTTGCTCTCTGGGTGTGGAGCATATCTTTATCCTTGTTGTGCTGTGGTGGGTGCACATCAGTCCTGCCAGCAGTATTCTATTGCTGCATAGGCCCCCTGGCTGGGTTAGCTTTCCAGAAGCCCCTATAAAAATGTTGGGCCGTTGTACTGGGAGGTAGTTTGCACTGGGGCATATGTTGCCTTCTGGGCCTAGAGCCACTCTGGGCATCACTTGAACTCTGTTCAAACTCTTTTTGAGATCTTAAGGGATGCCTTGACTTTGCATTGCCTTTTCACCTCTCTTGCTCAAACACATGGAAGGTCAGGACATGTGACCCAGGCGTGCCCCACTTCCAGGGCTACTGAGTCTTTATATATGGCAGGTTCTAGTTTTTCAGTAGATAATTTGGCCAAAAAGAGTGAAAATCAAATGATTGGTCCCCTCTTCTTCAAAGCAGACTTTGCCACCTTGGTCAGATGGAGTTGTTTTTAGATCATTGGACTCTTCAGGATAAACTAAGTTTGAGAGTTTAATCCTGGATTTACCTCATGAGAAAGCTGTAAGGTTAAATTCCCCTAGACCACTTTCAAGGACTTTCCCAGCCAGGCTGTGATGTGAGCAGCATGTTAGAAGTCTCCTGGCATTTATTCTCTTGCTTTGGTCTTGTGAAGCCCTGAACAGCTGTGTCCAACATTATGTCATTAATGGGCCATGAGAAGTTGAGTAAACAATTTCTGGCTTACTGTATCCAGCAGACAAAATACTGTGTCAGGGGAACATGTAGCATTAGTTTTCACTAACCAGGATGATGTCAAGGTGTGCAGAAGATTGCAATGCATGTGTGCTTAGGGAGCAAGCAATTATAAAGCAGTAATCCACAGAAAGCTCCTTTGAGTGGGTGAAGAGTGAGCCAAAATGGAGCAATTAATGCTTAAACAGACCAGTTATTTAATCTTGGGAAATTAATGCCATTTCAGTAGGTATTTTGTGCTGTATTGTGGTCTTTTAGTTGAAAAGTAAGTACTTCGGAGGTGATGGAAGACTTGGTCATATGCTTATCAGTGTATGGGTATCAGCCCAAGCACAAAATAAAAACATTTCAGATTCCCACTTTTCAGGGATACTACTTTATTTCTTTAGTAAACATGACCTCTATATGTCAGTCCCGTGCTTTCTGCTCTTTGGTGGTGGTCAATCTGCTCTCTACAAACTGCCTGGGAAGATGGGTCTCTGCTCCTTTCTCCCTTACAGCCTGCTCCTGATGCATTGTGTTTTGCAGGCCTTCTGCAGAGTGGTAATCTCCAGAGATACTTTCAGAAACCTCCCCCTTCCAGCAGCTCTCTCCAACTCACCGGGATATTCAGTAGCATTTTGGGGGGATGCACTGATCTTCAGGCTCTTTTCTGATTCCATTTTCTTAAATACTCACCTCCTGTAACTTATTGGGGAATTAATCCAGAGTAAAGTATATTTGTATGGTTTTAGTTAATTCATATCTTCGTATCTTAGGAGACAGTGAAGAGCTTTTGGTGATAAAAACACAGATGGTAGCACTGAATCCTGCAGTGGGAACTGCTTTATGGTTACAGGCATGGCCACACTAGTCAGGGTGTGTCTCTCCGACACAGACAACCAGATATAAAAATGAGAACAGAGCATGTAAAATGTGATCCTTGCCCTGATATACACTTATTTATCTCTTGATCGCCTGTTCCTCCTGCAGCTTCACCAGATGCTTTGGATCCTGCTCTGCAATCCCTTCTGCACCATTCCCTGAGGCAGATTTTATCTCTAAATAACAAATTTAGGAAAATTCTCAAATGAGGAGATGTAAATATGGAAAAATCTTTAATTTGTTCTTGCTCTGATAAGAGGAGCTGAGAGTCCTTCTGGGACAGGGGAATAATTCCAGTAGTCAGTAAGCGATAGCTGCTGCTTGGCAGGTCTGAGGTACCCCAGGGCTTGCAGAGTAAAAGAGGATGGGAAAGTTTGTAGTTCTTTTCTTGTGGAAAATGTAGTATTTCCAGTATCTTCCCATCCCTCAACTCTTCTCCCAGAACTTGAGTCTGTTCAGTTCCACACAACAGTTCTGGCACTTACGAGAATTTAATGAGTGCTCGTTATAGCCAATAAGTGCTCATGGTCTTTTAATGAGCACAGCAAACTTGCTCAAAAAAACTCCTGAGTGTTTTAAATGCTGCTAATGGGGAGTGAAGAAGGGAGGAGGTGATGAAGCAAGACAATCTCAGGGGAAAAGAATCACCTTCTCATGCATGTTGTAGTGGTATCCATCCACTCTAATTCCATATCAGGCCTTGGCCTCTCTTTATTTCCCCTTAGCATGCTTTTATCAGAACATTTACAGCTTAAATTTATGAGTAACTATTGCTTTTTGCACATGGCTGTCAAAGCAGTGTCATGTTTCTGTGGTGCCAGTTCATCACTATCTAGTCTGTCCTCTGCCATGGTCATTCCCTTCTCACCCAGTTGGTTTTAAATGCCTTTATCAGGCACAGGTTGTATGAAAAACAGGCCTGGAGAGGACCTCAAATATCATCTGCCTGTCCCACAGCCAGGTCCATTTATCCCACTCACTTACACCAGGGCTGCACTGCTCTGGGACTGCAGGAAGCTCTGTAAGGGATGCTACCTCTAAACTTTACTTTGATTTTTAAGCCAAACCACGGAATGAATCTGGACTAAAGCCACCAATTTGGGCTGAAACCCAAATGCACCCTGAAGGTCACCTAACCTAATTGAGGCAGAAACCACCAACCAGCACTCAACTTTCCAATGATATATAGGTAAAGGAAACTCTACTTCATTCAGATCTTGGACAAGCCTGATGGAAATATGCGGTTTGCATATACCAGTTTTGGGGAGAAAACACTAACACCTGCAGGCTGTTACTTTATTTCAGCTGTTACTAGTAAGCTTAAACTATTTTTTAAAAGCATCCTCTTGCATTAGTTTCTGAATATTACAACCAAAGATGTGCTTACATGAACACAAGCAAACCAATATTCTTATTTTAAACAAGGCTCAGAGGGCTCAGGTAATGAGCAATAGCAGTGCATTGACCTCTTTCCACAAGGGTAGCCTACAGTACCTCATATTTTAAACAGCATTAGGAGTCCAAATCATTACCCATAAGTACCCTTTTATAGCCTTTTAGGCAACAAGACTAACGTCTAAACGGCAGAGACAATCATCTTTTTGTGGCTGAATTTAAATGGCAAATGTCCACCTACTCGTCTGCCCATCTAGTAGCTGAGGATCCTTTGCTTTTCCTTTCCCTTTCCTGGTGTTTCAAATAGTTGATTCTGTCTGGTTTTTATTGCATGCTCTTTGGGACACATGCAGCATCCTGTAGGCCTATTTATTGGCAAGTTCGGCAAGACTGTGAACATTAATAAGTGGAAAATTAATATGTTTCCCCTAATCAGCTTGCAAGGCTTGTAATTAATGGAGAACTATCTTCTAAGAATCATCCAAAGCTAAGGCTTCAGCACAGTCTTCATAAGGAAAATATTGTGCAACTTTGGTATTCAGGAGACCCTTAATAAGCTAATCTTCATATCTTCCTCTGAGCCAGGAGAGCATGTGCTGCATCCAGGTCTGTGCAACTCCATGGAGGCTGCTTGTGCCGTCTATGGGTGCATCTTCAAGAAAATGCAATGTAGAAATGGGCAGGCAATTACCTTCCTCATTCTGTCTTCCTCAGATGCAGTGAGAGAGGGATCTCCCTGCTGCCCTGGTCAGGCTGGGGTTGGGGAGCTCCCTAACTAGACAATGTTCAAACTCTGTGCTCTCTGTGCAGAACCATGCAAGGGTTTTGAAGTTTTGAGTCCTATAGCATCAGGTACTGCCATATTTTATGATTTCAGTTGAGCAGGAACTCAATTGTTCAGATTTTTCTTATTCTTTTTTCCTCTGCAGGCTGTGCTCTGAGCTGAAGAGGTATGTTTTAGCGTCATTGAATGAAATGTTAGCAATTTAGAAAGACAAAATGCTTTTGGTGGTGGCACAAATGCTAAATATCATTATTATCTTGCTTTCTTTATTAAAAGTTGATAGATAAGAAAAATGAGCTTTTAAAATTTGGTTATGAACGGTTATTTCCAATACAATCACTCCCTCTTGTGTGTAAACTACCTGTCACATTTTAATTACAGGAAAACAGTAGGGTAATAACACAGCAGTAAAGATGGATTAGAGTTAGGAAAGTGCATTGCCATAACAGGCAGGATTCTTTTATTAATGATTTAAAGGAACAGACTATGTTCAAATTTTGTTTGTTTGTTTGTTTTTAAATTGCCTCAGAATAAAATGACTGTGAATTTTGTAGTCCTTTTTTTTTTCATGATTTCTCAGGTCTCTTTAGGTACAATAAGGCCAACATGGGAAAGAAATCTGATCCCTGCTTTTCAGCTTCTGGTTTGTAGTGCAACTGTAATCAGTCAGCTAAAATTGTTTAGAGGTAGAATTAATGTTACTACATCCTAATGGAGGAGAGAGTGAGGGGGTGTTTCTTCCTCTCCCTCACACACGTGCATACAAAATCATGCACTTTCCCATCCTAATTCTTGTTGGCACTTTTTATGATACATGTAATTGTTGTGAGACTGCTTGCATGTCCCTAGAGCTTCGTGTATTTCCCTTCTTTCCTCATTCACATGGACAGCATCATCCGATATAAAGATGTTAATCTTGTAGAGGTCTGACAACACCAGCAATTCTGTGAGTGACTGTACTGTTAAATGAAGAAGTTTCTGTGAGTGAAATCCTTACCCCCTGGAATTTAGTAGGATTCTTGGCATTGATATCAATGGATCAAACTCTTCACTGTAATGCTTTTTATTTGTAGATTTTTGCGCCGAATTCGTATTTCCTTAATCCTGGATTGACGAAAACATGTTTTGCTTTCCTTTGACTCTTTATTTAGAGATCCAAAATTCATTGCTAGAAAGCTTCCGTTTCTGTTTGAAAAGCAATTTGGATTACTTATCTTTTTAAAAGATACACACAGTACTTTTTTACCTTCATTCCTTTGGAATTTAGAATAATATAGTCAGTTTTAATGGGATATTGCATGATGTTATTGTTATTACAGGTTTGACCCCTTCATTGTTGCATCCTCTAGAGGATTTAGTACTGATGACTTGCTGAGTTATATATGCATCAGTTTCTTCTAGTGCTACGCTTCTGAAAACTCAGTCTCTGACAATATTTCATTTTTATTATCCTAATACCACATTTTCTCAGCTAGCATAAGCACATAATGCTTTCATCTTCCCTGTTACCAAAAAGTGATGAAAGAACTCCATGTTTTTATCTCACTGTCTCTTCTCTCTGCCGAACCATTGAGTTCTCTGAGGCCAGCCATGACGTTAAATATGCTTATACATATGTCATGGGAACAAAAGAAATACTGACACTGTTAAGTCCTCCACTAGTCCCATTAAACCAAGGTGGATGTGCTGCACTGCAGTCATTTTGGTAATTCTTTGGGTTTACTCCTTGACTACTGCAGAAGGTGGTCCGTGGTGCACAGAGTGTTATGATGGTCCTAGTTGCTCAAGAACTTTGGGCTGGGTTTTGTGAAGAACTGAGGCTTATGTGATGGTATTTCCATCTCAATGGAAAGGCTTCCAGCTCTCCCTTCTCAATTGTTTCTAAGCCACTCTTTGTAGTCAAGCCATCTGACCAGAAGTATGTGACCAGGAGACAGGCGTATCTCAAACATATCTAGTTTCTGTTATTTTTAGAATGCATAAAAAGCAGTCTTATTTTTTAGATTCTTACTGTGAAAGAAGATGCTGCATAAGGCCTTATGAGGAGCGGCTGAGAGAGCTGGGGTTGTTTAGCCTGGAGAAGAGGAGGCTGAGGGGAGACCTCATTACTCTCTATAACTACCTGAGGGGAGGTTGTAGAGAGGAGGGTGCTGGCCTCTTCTCCCAAGTGACAGGGGACAGGACGAGAGGGAACGGCCACAAGCTCTGCCAGGGGAGATTTAGGCTGGACATTAGGAAAAAAAATTTCACAGAAAGGGTCATTGGGCACTGGAACGGGCTGCCCAGGATGGGGGTTGAGTCACCTTCCCTGGAGATGTTTAAGGCACGGGTGGACGAGGTGCTGAGGGACATGGTTTAGTGATTGATAGGAATGGTTGGACTCGATGATCCAGTGAGTCTCTTCCAGCCTGATTATTCTATGATTCTATAAGCTTTGTACTTACTACTCACCAGGAGTGAGAGATTAATATTAATGTCCCCATAGTAGAAAAACTTCTATTGGTGCTGTTTTCCTATCAGACGCTTGAGAATTTAGCTCTGAAATCCAGATACCTAGCATCTCTTAGATAGTATTACTACTTATCTGAAGGAAGCTGTTGGAAACTCAGCAATGCTCCTCTCCTTGCAGTTCAGAGCATGTGTACAGGCAAAATATCTTCTGGCAGATTTGCTGTATGGACCATGCTATCACATCTGAATAACCAGATTTCTGCATATCTCCACAGCAGGAAAATATATCGCTGCATTCAGAGTATGTTATGGTTTTATTTGGCCCCTCCAAGAAAAGAAAGACCAAAATAGATGGAGAAGGGAGGAGAGTAGCAGGGATTCAGGTGGTTTGTGACGTGAGGTTGAGCATTTGGTCTCTGGCAAAATGCTTAATTTCCAGGCATTTCTGAATGTCCCAGCTGCTGGTGCCCCAAATCCCCACTGTGGTGCGGGAATTGTAGTGGGAAGCGTTATCAGACTGGGAGGAGCTGCTCCTCTGTGATAGCAGCAAGACCTGGTGAACAGCATGAAGGGCATTGGTGGGCTGTGCGGGAGGGGTGAGTCATAAACTCTTGATCCCAGCTCCCGCCTTCTGTCACCTCCCTCCAGAGGGGATTGTTCTCAGCTTCTCTTTCATTTGAAGAAATATGATATTTCACATTAGCATTCGTCTCAGTGCCAACAAAAGATCTTCAGACTAGCAGTTCTGAAGCGGAGAGAGATTTGTCTCTTGGAGAACATGTAAAAGGTATTATTATAAATGTGCGAAAGAACAAAAACAAGCTCACTGCTAAAATGCCAATAAGTCCTCTGAATAGCTTACAACCTGATCCCTCCCCATATTCTCACAGTACAGTAGGAGAAATGATTTAATTTAAGCATCCACACAGAAATGACATGCCAAGCTAAGCTGTGGAGTAAGTTTTCCACTGCTTCTTTTCTTGTTCCTTGTGCTTTTTTTCCTTCTGAGCTCCCTGACATCCCTGCTGAACACTGTGCACAGCAGAGAGCAATGACCTTTTTCAGCTTTGAAGACCTAACAGCCATTGCCTTAACAAAAATACGATGGTTCTTCAGAACGTCTTCTGAGTGGTTGCCTTGAGGCTAGGGTGCTGCTTGGAGTAGCCTCCATGCCTCCTTCCACTTGTCCTGGAACTGCAAAGCCATCAGCTTTTCAGAAAGCTGCTTCTTAAAATGTTTCATGGTGTTTGGTCCTGAACCCCTGCTGTTCTGCACCTTGGGTTGCGGCATAATCCATGGAAAGGAGACACAGGTGGCTCTCTCATACATTGTAAATGACTGGGCAAAGTACTGAGCAGCAGAAACCTTCACCTCCTTTGAGAGAAGCTCTGGGTTGCAGACTAACTGCTGCCCATTAGCTGTGATAAGCTTGTGTTTGACTAAACAAAAGGAGTGAGGGAAAAAAATGGCATATTCTCAGCAGTTTTATGCATTTACTTTATTTACCTTCTGTGAATGTTAGAACCTGCTCTAAAAGCTGGCAGTTTTGAGGACAGAATAGACGTGTGGTTGTGTGGAATCCATCTTCCTCTTTTCCTCTTGCAGAGGCTGCATTATCCCTTCTCTACTTATGCGCCACCATACCTGATCTGATAGATGTATTTAAAATATTTGATGCCATTTTGTGTGCCTCCTCTTCCAGATCTCTGCTATGGAGATGAGCTTGAATATAGCATTTGAATTCATCATAGCTTGAATTCATCATTTTAGTTCTGGTCATTTCCACTTCAATTACATCTTCCCCATTACCCATCCTGCCTTCACTGCCACGGTCAACAGCAAGATGGACTGAGGTAATTATTTGTATTGAGGCCTGAGTTTCTATGGGACTACACTCCAGTGCACTTACATGAAGGACAACCTGTTAACACTGAAGTGATGTGGTTGCAGAGAGATTTATAGAAGAGCAACAGATTTACGTAGGTAATTCAGCCTTGACCTCTTGAGTCCTCATTATTTTGCATCCGCCCAGCGCTGCTGCCTACCTCTTTCCTTTCTAAATGAGATCTAGTAACTAATAGTGAAATTATGGCAATCTGCTATATGAAATTTGTGATTATTTGCATTTAATTAAAGGCTTCTCTTGAGAAAATGAAGGGTGGCTTAACCTCAGAGAAGCCTCTGCATCTTCAGTAATTGCTTCTAATTGAAGTCTTTAGAGTTTCCACCCCACCAAAGGAAAAGGGGGGGAAAAAAAAAGCCCAAACAGAGAAGTTTACTCCTACACAGAGGATCCCTAAAATTATTTTACCCTTATGCAATTAAGGTGACTGAAGGTCCTCATAAATGATTCTTCAGTGTGGGTTAACCAGCTATAAAGTAAAGTTTAATTACTCAAAAGCCTGCTTTGTGTTGTGTTTATTAGAAGTCCAAGTGCACAGCGCATCCTTCCAACCTGGCTGTGCTGTTTGAGGATATCCCCTGCAGAAGGGAGCAGGAGGCACATGCATGCATCTTGCCTAGGTCCTTCGGATGGTTTGATTTCCAGTACAGGTCTCTAGTTTTGTACAGTTTGTGTTGACTTCCAGTGGTATTTTGGTTATTGTAGAAAAAAAAAAATTACAAGCCTTTTGGCTTAGTGTGTCCTGTGAAGCACAGGAGAGGGCTTTGCCAGCTCAAAGTGTGTGAGGCTGAGCAACTCTCTCTGAGGTTGAAAACTTCTCCGACATCTCCCTGCTCTTCCACCTTTACGTGGCTCCAAAGCCACAGGCTTAGCCTTTGTTGCTGCAAGAAGCTGCTCTTTCCCATGACAAACTTTTTGTAGTTTGACAGTCGGTGTTGAGGTGAGAATCTGGGCTTGGGCAGCCTTTTCTGGGGTGCTTGCTCATGCCTTGCCGTGGTGATCCTGTTTCATTGAGTGTGCTCCTCAAGCAGGCGTGACATCTTTAAACCACCCATGCGTGCCAAAGGTGTTAGGAACTAGTCCTGCTCCTCTCACCAAGGAGCCGTAGCGCCTGTTGGGCACAGAGAGGCAAAGGGTATGATGAGAGCCCACATCTGGGGAGGAGCGCAGCACCTCGTGTTAAAGCTACCACCTCAGACTCAAGCGTGTGGCACTCCAGTTACACATTCTACCTAATTACAACTATCAGCATTTCCATGCCGCTTCTGCCAGCACCGTCGCTCTGATTGCACCCTTCGGCTCTATTAAAATCCTGCCTCATATTACAGATCTGAAAACAGGCATGACAAAAATAAAAGTGTATGTGTTGTAGCAGCAGACATGGCCATTTTCTCCTGTTTTTTTCTCTCTGCTGAAGATATTGATGTTAAAAATCATGAAAGCATTCTGCTTTCCTGTATTCTTTGTTGTTCATTAACACCTCGTGTCACATAAGTCAGCAGGAATGTGCATCTGAGTTCTGCTTTATTATTATCTTGAAGGTTTTCTTTAACGTACATTGAGATAAAAAGTGTCTAGATGGACTGAAATCTTTCAGAGCGATCACTTAGAGGGCTACAGGTGAGTCAGAATTGGAGATGTCATTGTTTGCCAGCAGTAGATTTGTTGTATTTTATGAAGTTGCAGCTACAGTTAAATATATGAAAACATGTGTGACCTGCCTCTGTTCTTTCTTAGCAAGTGTGCAGTTGGTAAAGTGCACCTCTTCATTTTAGGAAAAAGGAAAAAAAAGAAAGTGCTTTTGTTCTGTATGCAGAGTCCTTAAATACTTGTCTTTTGTGTAGGTGCAAGTTATATAGATGTGTGTAGGTGCTGATTTTGATTCAGATTATTTAGTAGGGTGGTATTGTTTCTGACAACAAATATTTAATCTTTCAAAACAAGACATTAAAGAATTTTGTTCTGGGAATCTAGACTATCCAATTCCTTTTACAGTCTTTATTTCCACTGCATGCTATAAGAGGAATTCCTGCTTATTACATATTTGTTCACACAAATCACTTCTGAATCAAGCACTTATTCATGGAGAGAGGTCATTAACAGAGATTGATAGAAGGTCTTCCGCAAAACCTTGGAAAGGGAAGGTACCTTAGCCTGAGCATCTGATGACATTTTCCTCATTCCATGTTTTCCTGTTCTTAAAATTAATTAATTCAACAAGAAATAAGAAGTTAAATGGCTACATTCACTGCTCAGTCACAATTACAAATGTTCATATTGGATGAGCCAGCTGAAATGCTTACTGAAAGCAAATGTAGAGAGATGATGAGATTCATGGTGGGGAAATGACCACCATTCATCCAAAATGTTTTCAGTAACAGCACCAAGAAGGGAATACGCTGGTGCAATCTGTACTTCTTGTTTTTGTTTTAAAGGTCTCTAATGAGCCGTGTGTGCAATGTATTTCACCCTGGGAAATCCCACTGAAATCTGGAACTTGGATTTCATTTCTTGTGCTGCTATATTTAGAGCAGAAAGCAGATCTCCCAGCGTGACTCCTTCTGGCTTATAGAAGCCTTTTGAATTGTCTTAGTAATATATGCTGATTGGTTACAAAAGCTACCAGCCCCCTGTGAAAATCCCTTAAAATGATAAGGAGTACAAGCAAAGCAGTTGCCCGTACTTTCAGGCTGTAGTTACCTGGCAGTAGCCAGTCTTCATGTGCCTTGGGAATGAAGGAGTATGACTGTCATGGATTTGGTGTAATGCTTTGCCTGTTGCTTGAACACTATTTTCTGTGCTTCCTTTTCTATCCTATGGATGAGTTGTCTAATCGGAGGTGTCTCTATTGAGTTTTAATGAGTAAATTAGATTTTTTAAAAAATTGTAGTCAATGACAGTCTCAGCATGTGCTCATTCCCTTCCTCACTGTCCATCTGTGTTTGCTACTAAAAGTAACAGGTGGTATGATATGTCTTTTTTATAATAAGTCCCAATCTTTCTTGACCTTAGTTCCATTAAAAATCATTCACAGCCAAGCCACGTCAGGCATTCAATATCATCTTGTTATAATCAAAGGAATGGACCTTCCTACTTCAATACAATAATTTTCCTGTGCTGATGCCTAGAGCCCAGCTGTAGAATGATTTCTGCAGTTGAAGTGCAAGGATGGCCTATGCCTTGTGTTAAAGGAATGTGGCATGCATATTTTTAAATTATAGGGAAAGGAAGAGATGTAATACATGTCAGTATTTGCAGTGTAATATGAGAATACGGCATTTTTATATTCACGTATTTTGAGGTGTATTTCAGGTATTTCATACCCTTCCTGTGCTTGCCTATATAGGAAAAAAAATCTTTAAAACTTAAAAGCAACAAAATCACTACAGCTCAGTAGAAATGACATTCAAAATCTACTAAATTAAGCAGAGAATATGTCCATCCTAGCAGCATTTTGTTATTTTTCACAGTTCTTTGATAGGGATGTAATATTCTGTAATCACTCAGAAAGATGGCTGGATATTTTTTCTATTACATTCTCAAGGACTTAAACCTTTTCTGGCTTACCTTTGCTATTTTTCATGTTTATATACAACAGTATAATGCATCAGCATTTTTATATGTTTCCCATATAAAAATGAGCCATGCTTATAGAGGCTGTCAGACTTTCTATTCCACAGAATAACTGGAACATCACTGTAAGTTGACACCAGCCAAAAAATCACATATAGGTGCTGGAATGTCTTATTTTATGGCGCTGTTGCTACTTAATAGCTAAGCTGTGCCCTTTTCTTAATTTACTGTCACTAACTAGAAGTACATTAGTGTTGGGGATTGCTGCTGCAGAGGTGCTGGGGTAGCTTTGCTGCTTTCGTGGTGCCCTGAAGTCAGTGAAGCTGCATGTTGGCTAAGGAACTAGCCAAGCCGTGGTAATTAATTGCTGAGTTAGAAATGGTAAAGAGACCGATCTACGGTGCTTTAACCTTCTTTCAGCAGGTTTCTCCTACCAGGGATTGGAATATAAAATGATTAGGTTTTGCTCTCTCCTCTGTATTTAGCCTCAGGAGGTTTCTGATAGGTTTTGGCTATTAAAGGCAGCAGTAAATGCCTAGCTGGAAGCTATCTGGCATTCATAACCTTAAGCTATTTAGGAAATCAGAAAAGCTGAATGGATTCTTTTTCTCCTTTTCTTTTTTCCTTTTTTCCTTTTTTTTTTTTTTTAATAAGAGAAGAGCTACAAGAGCAGAAGGCACTGCTTCCCTTTCAGGTGAATTCTACTCAGGATGATAAATTATGTCTGAACTGAACCAAAATGTTCCTAATGGCCCTAGTCAAAAGGCCTATTACAGGATGTCTAACTCACTTAAATTCCTTTCTGCTTTAAATCGTTAATGATTAAGTATTTTAGGGCTCAAGCGATACGCACTTAGAGGGCACTTTCCTTTAAGGTTAGCCAAACTTAATGGACACCTGAACTGAGGTACACAGACTTGCTTGAGTGACCACCTTCTGGTACTGGAATCAGGATAATGTCTCTACAGGTGGGTAATTTTGTGGGGAGATTTGCAGGACAGCAGGAAGGTTTATGGAAACAGAAGCAGAGGGACATTGTGGAGTAGAGAGAAACAACAGCCCTTGTGGTTTGTAAATCACACTTTTGATATTGCCATGAGGAAGTTTACTTGTCTTTGTGATATTTGGAGAGGTAAACCATGTGGTGCCATAAAGGACTTTTTACCAAAGGAAGAGCTGATAAGTTGTAAGCCACCAGTCCTGTGCTGACTTATGCAATTACTTGCTTTTAAGCATGGTTTTGCAGCAGTGAAGGTGCTGAATATGTCTAGAAATGTCTAGAAATCACACAAGGATGGACTCCTGTCCGATTCTGTGCTGGCGCCTGCCCTGCTGCTGACCAGCGAGTCAATGCCACATGCCTGTCTGTAAGGGTGAGCAAATAGGTACTAGATATGTGTTCAGCATCAGCAGCTGTAGGGACTTCTCTATTTCTTTTAGTGTCTTTTAGTGCTTTTAGAGTCCCCTGGTGATGAATCCCAGTAAATTCCTGCACATAGTATTGCACTTACAGGACCTGTGTATTCATAGCAGCTGTGCTCATGTGGATATTAATAACCGCAGGTCCAGTTTTGCTTTCATTAGGCTCATGGATGAGTTTATTGGACTTGAGGTTTGCCTCCTAATCCTTTCCCATGAGTGTCATCAGTATGCTGGTTCAGCAGTTACACACACAGTCAAGGGAAATCAGCTGTGATCTTAAGATCCAGTGTCTGTGATCAGATTCACACACATCATCTGAGTCAGGGCATTGCTTCAAGGCCAGCAAGCAGAGCACACATAAGCAGATGCAACTGAGACATCAGGACTAGCCACATAATAAAACACATGCATAACTGTTGTATTCACATAGAAGTGGATAAACTTATAGAGAAAGCCAAAAGAACATGCTTCCCAAACTACCTAAATTCACCCTTGTGGTGTACAGACAGGTTGCAGGCATCTAGGACCTTAACACTGCTATCTTCCATCATTTTTATTGCAGAATAAGCAATGTATTTTTTATAAACTTTGACATGCTCATTTTCCTTTGGTTTTCCCCTCTTGTTGATGCAGCTGTCCACTGGGGATTTTAAGCAAACATTGTTCCCTGCTTGTTTGGGATGCTGTTAATGTGAATCCCTGGCCCAGCAAACGTCTGGGTGCTTCAAAATATTTCTATTCCCTACTGTGTCACTTCCCCTTTCATATCTGATAAGTCAGCAGGTCTTTAATTGCTGTTCCTCTTAGCCGGGAGTGCTCTTGTTCAATATGTTAAATATTTGATTGCCCCAGCTTTCCAGATAGAGCAGAGCACACACTGGTATGAAGAAATTCCCAGCACAAAACCTGTTGCCCCTCCAGCCAGCCAGACAGCTTGGGAGCTCAGCCCGGGGCTGTGTCTGGGAATTGTTGCCTGGAGCCCATGGGGGCTGTGGAGAGCCTGCTGACCAGGTGGCTCAGCCTGCTGGAGGGCAGTTTTGGATGGCAACAGCTGTGCTTGATGTGGGAAGGTCTGCAAGTGCCCAGGAGGTCCCTGCATAGCCAGGAGGCGAGTGTGGCAGCATGCTGTGCTCTTGCCTGCTCCCAGAATTCCTTTTTTGCTCTTTTTTAAGGAAGCAACATAGGCATACCCACTGGGATACTCCTGTGCTTGGTGGATTGTGCCTTTGGGGACTCAGTAAGATGCGATATTATAGCCAATAAAATTATCTTCTTGTAACTTTCCTGAATATTATGTATGTATTTCATACTCAGTGAGCTGAAATAAGGACACTTTTTTATAGCACTTTCCAAGTATTTTAAATGAATGTGTTGCGTAGGGACACATAGGTCTTACATAAGAAAGCCTGGCTCCCGGACAAGGCTGTTATTGGCACTGCCACTGGGCAGAGTTGGGTCTTCAGCCTTGTGAGTGGCTCCTTCAGAGGAGAAATCCAGTTCAGCATTCACTAACATGCAGCACCTGCCCACAGAAAGCTGAGATTTGCTGGCTGTAAATGCCTCTGCTCTTTGGGGAAGTATCTCTCCACATGACGCTGTGTAGGAGTGTGCAGGCTCTCACATTATGGCAAAGCATGAATATCCCAAGGATTGTCAGCAGCGTAAGTCTGAGGTGGTAGCTGCTGCAGTGCAGTCTGTGGAGGAGAATATCCTAAATGTACCTCTCTGCATCTGCCTGGGGACTTCATACTCTGAAGTTTCACAGCTTCTGTGTTTCCAGTGGAGCGTGAAGCAGTATTAGGAGTAGCATGTAGAGGAACACAGGAGGCAGTGCATGCTCAGCGCACACGTTCAATCATTTCACTTGTGGGCGGCCCTGGGGAGAAGAAAGAGCCTGATCAGAATAATGGGGAACAGAAGAGCCCCACAGCCTCACTTTGTTAATCTTATTAGCCTGGTCCTAATGTAATAGAAGCTGCTGCAGTGCACATGCTTAAGCAATGGCATGAAAAGATCACAGAAGTTTCCTTCCCACTGAGTCAAAGAGAAGCAATCTCACTCCCACTGAAAGGATGAAATGTAGCTGCTACTGGAGCAGAGCAGTGAACACCAGAACTATCATTTTGTAGAAGAGATCTCTTAAATGAACCTTTACATTAAGAAAAATACATGCAGCATAAAATTCTGTCCTGAAGCAAACTTGGCAGTACTGCAGCAGTGAGGCGGAGGCACCCTATGAATAGATAAATGACATTTTGCCACATTATTCAAAGTGCCCACTTTCTGAACAAGTGGGGCAGAAAGTTCTTGATGGATGAGGAATGGGGAGAGAACAGTCCATCTGCATGGAGCCTTGACTTCCATAAGGCCATTAATATCAGGGATGTTTATGACCTTCCAGTCAAGCAAGGGAGTATGCCTCATCAGCAGGCAGGTTCAATCCAGCTAATGTTTCCAAGATTAAATGCATACTTGCCGACCAGACCTGATTGCCAATTTCCAGTGTTCGGGCCACTGCAAGTTTTCAGCTCCCTAGCGTGCGTTACGGTGTTATGTGCAAGTAGAAAGCTTGCAAGAAATGTGGGAGAACTTGAAAGTCTTCCTTTGCTCTGAACAATGCAGAAAATTCATGCTGCAATGCCTTGTGAAAACAATCCTTCATTCCAGTACCTGGATTCAGCAGATGTCCCTCAATGCGAGACAGCTGCTCTTGTGTCTTTCAGCCACATACAGCTCTCCAGGAGCTACAAGCCAGTGGCCTGACCTGGACTATGTTACGCGACTGGTGGGACAGTGATTAGTGAACAAACACTATGTGGACTTCAGGGACAAGATTGGCCAGTGTTGCCCTGTGTCACTGCAGGATTTTATTTTTTGAAGTATGATGTTTGTGGATTAAGCCAGTGTCTTCGTGACTGGAAACCAGCTGATGGTCCAGTCCTGTCCAAGGTATCTGAACATACAGGAAAGCTTAGTGACTGCTGACTTTAAGTACAGGTCAAAGCTATAGGCTTTTACAGCAATAATACATACTGTGTTCTAGTTTGGAAAGTCGGGAAAAGAGTTTGGCACTGTACACAGACATCTCAACTCTCAAGAGTGGATTTGAAATGGAGGTGAGCTTCTAGTCACCTACTCAGTGTCCATGTTGAGGAAGATTTCCATAGAGCCAGTTTACCTGTTTCCTGTTGATAAAAATAATTGGAATTATTGGACCTTCAAAGCTGTGGAGAAAGTAATGGATGACCAGCTGCACTTCATATGAAAAAGTAATCGGTGGAATAATTACTTCTGGTGAACCTGAGCCCAGCTGTGAAATATTAATGTGTTGTTTGATCAGTCTATACAGAGCTCTCAGTCATTCTCCTAGAGAGCAGCACAAACCCAGCAAATGGTTCAGGATTTGTAGTCAGCCAAATTATTGACAGGGGCAGAATAAGATGTTCTGATGTGGTATTGCTATAAGCAAGTAACAGTTATTGGGTCCTGATGGAAAACTTTTTCTTAATATTTAGAAGTTTGGAGATGGTCTGTCTTATGCCTTTCCAGACACCCACAATCTCATGGTGGACAAGCAGTGGCAGCTTTGTGCTCCTCAGATCTGTGCACAGCACTGCTGTAAAATTCAGCAGCACATGACAGTCTTAGAAAAAAAAAAAATGGAACAGAGGGCTTTCTATATTTAACACTAAACCATGTGCCTTAGAAAATGTTTGAACAAAATGTATAGAGCCCAGAAAGACTGATAAGTGAGCTGCTACCCTGATCCAGCAAAAAACTGCACTTCAGGAGTGTGAACAGTCCCGTTTGCCTCAGAGAGATGATGCATAAGCTTAAACATTTCGGGAGATTGAAGACTACTGAGTAGGAGTTCATAAATGAAAAGAGAAAGCTCTGCAACAGATTTCTCTTCCTGAGCCCTTGAACTTAAGGGAAGTTTGGCTTCAGAACACGGAACCAACCAGGGAACGAACAGACTGCTTTGATTAGAAATGCTGAAAAGTTTTGATCATGCCATGAGGTATGGGCCTGTAAATGCAAATGATCATTTCTTTGGTGTCTCTTCTCTCTTTACCTTCTCCTGGTCCCAGCAGATTTGTGCATCTTAGTCTTCGTCCTCCCACATTGCCTGGATGTGGGAACAGGACACTGCTAAACCTTGGAGAATAGTCTGGTTCATCTCTGAAGGGGATTTCAGGTTTGTGATTGTGCTTTGCCTTAAATCTATGTTGCAGAAAAGAAAGCAAGTCTTAGCAAGAAACAGGATCTGCAGGGAATCTAGTGGGTGTGAGGGAAAGCTCAAAACTGACTCTTTTCATGGCAAAAGTTAATGTGAGATTTAGATCTCTATAGTCACTCTGTATTGCTTGAATGTGGATGATTTTTGATTCCCTGAGAAGTGGCCCAGCCATCACATGGGGCAGCACTCCAGCTGGCCTCTTGTGTAGCCTCACATCATTTCTCTGGACCCTTTTTTCTCCCTCTTGATCCCTGGGAGATTTCCCCTATGAGATTTTTGTTGTTGTTGTTAAGAGGCAGCTTTTGCTAACAGTGTGCAATATTATTATTGTTGACTTTTATTATGTTTATATACACAACAGTAAATCTAGGCTGAGATTTCAGTATTAACCTGTAAAGTCCAGCCTCAGTAGTCCATTTGGATGAATATAGAGCAAGTAGTACAACAGAGACGACTTTGCTGTTCTGGGTGACATGGGCTAGAGGAGCAGAGTCTTCCAGTGTCTGCAGGCAATGTCAGAAAGCCTGTTGAGGCACATGTTTGAGATGACTGTGTTAGGTATTATTGCATTATAAATAGCAGCTAATAATAGTAGCATAACAGCAAAGTTCTCAGCTGATGTAAATTGGAAACTATAATTCTGTAGAAGTTAATGGAGCTCAACTGATTTACACTAGTTGGCTGTCTGGCCCCTAGAAAATGATTCCAAATCTGATAAAATTATATGAGATTCAAAGTGTCCTCAAATAAGAGAATATTAAACCCTATCTCTGCCATTAGACTTTCACACAGCTGTCAGGCTTTGTAGTTGAAGCTTTAAGATCCTCTTTTTAAGTTCTTTATTTTATTATTTGAGGTTTTTTTCACTTATTTCTCTTTTATTTTATTTATTTAGTGGAATCTTTACTTCTCAAAAAGAACTAGAAAAATCACCCATTTGATGGATCATTAAGTGCCATTTGTTAGTATTCGCAAGTTGTTGGCAGAGATCTTAAAGCCATTGAGATTTGTGCCCTTTAATTTCAGTTCAAAATGCAAATTGACATTGAAAACATCTGTTCAGCATCTGTAATGGAGAGGTCTGCAGCCTCAGTGGTTTTCCCTTGTTCTCAGTATTTAATATGATTGCCACCAGCGTATAAATTAAAAAAAAAAAAAAAAGCGGGTCTTCAAACCTGGTGAAGGTAAAAATTAAGTGTTGACTGAGTTTATAAGCTGTCTTTTCTATTGCCCAGCTTGGATGCGTTACAGGCTGTGAGCTGATGTGTAACTTAGGTCAACAAGGTGACTGGTCCCAGGGAGGGTTACATGGTGGTCAGAAGTGATGAGTAGGTTTAGGAGAGGTTCGTCCGTTGAGGATTTGTTGCTTATCTCAGGTCTACTGACATAAAGTCACAAATCACTGTTCCTTCTCTCTGTTCTGTCACAAAGATTCAAACTGACTTAAACAATTTTAATAGAAAGTTTTAGAAATCCAGATTGTTTTGACAGAATTGATTAGAGGAATGGTGGGTGCACTGTGCCCTGCGTAGGGGTGGACCAAGGAGCAGTTGAGTGTGGTTATAAAGTGGTGACTTCGCAGTCACTTGGCTTTGTGTAGCATATGTTTGGAAAAATATAGTTAGATTTGCTGGTTTTAAAACAAAAAACTCATCTAGCGATTGCTCTGAGAGTCACTTTTGCACTCTTAGCTCTATGCCTGAGTCAGAACAAGGTCACTTGAAATGAAAAAGATTCAGTGCAAAACTTTCCTGTGAATTAGGACAACTGGAAAGAGCCACAGGCAGGATCTCTAAACAAATCCCAAGGCTGAGATTACGCAGATGGGTGCAAAGCACCTTTCACTTGAGGCTGTGCTGTGATGAATAGTTTGAGGCAGCTTCCACAGATGTTAATGTGAATAAAATGCTAGAAGTTTGTTTGAGAACAAGTGTAAAGCTTAAACCATAGATTTGTTTTACTGTGTTGCTACATCTACAGGGTCCCCAAAAGCAGAAAGTAAATGGAATAATCAAGATCTCTGCTGAATTTGATTAAAAATGTAATATGTGTTTAAAAATTCATGTCACAGACCCACAGTTGTTCCTGGACACATGCAGGGTGCAATCATACAGCCAATGTTTGTTGTAATAAGCCAGTATTAAAAATTACATCAGTCCTTGTCTGAGTTAGAAGGTTTTTGTTCAGTTCTTTTTGTCTGAAAACTTTGTCCCTGAATTCATTTCTCTGGTCAGTCCATGGTACTGACTGCTTCCTGTTGTATCATTTCTATTTGAGTCATTCATAAAGCTGAAATCTCAGGATAGACTTGAAAGAGTGAGAAAACTATAGCCTGATTCACATATATTTTTGCTAATTCCAGTAGTGAGCTTAGAAAATCTACGTTCTTTGAAAATGCAGAACATTCAGTTTCCTGAGGCATAAAAACATCCCTATTGTATCTTGCTGTAAATTAGAAATAGCATCCTTGTGCCAGAGTGGTTCCTTCACCAAATGGAGCAGATTCCATGATCTTGGGTGCAAGCAGCAGTTGCAGGATGGACCTGGTCTTAGGACCCTCCTAACACTGACTGCAGTGGTCAGCAAATTTCATAACTGCTATAAGTAAGTGAAGAATAAACAGCAATAAAATATCTATATATAAAACAAAACATCATGTGCAGATCTAATGGAAAATGAACCCTGCACAGGTCCCTAGAAATTACACATTACTGGATTTTCTAGGAGTAAGCAAAAATGCAGCAACACTTTGTGCTAAGATTGTTGAATTACTTTGTGTAAATAAGGGTAACAAGATTTGGGCAACACTAGGAGGGAGACAGGGAAATTAATTTTTTTTTGGTGTGCTGCCTGTAATTTCAAACAATTCTGGGATGCTCCTGATAAGGACCGATGAGACTTGTTCTGGGAACAAAATGATGTTAACCTATCTGTGAGTAAACTCCAGCTCGGCACTCCACTTGTCATTATTCAATCTGTCCTGACAAATAACACTGATAAAAGGATACTCTGGTATGATGCAGAGGACTGATACTCAGTGAATCATAAACAAGCCAGGGACTTTTTTCCTTTTTTTTTTCTTTTTTTTTTTTTTTTTTTTAGGTAAGCAAAGCAGTTATCAGCTTTTAAATGGCATCATACATTATTTCTTTTCTTTTGGCAAAAATGCTTACTTGCATCTCATAGCAGAAATCATCTGGGCTTTTGAGAAATTATTTAAGACCCAGTTTAGTTTGCATTATTATTTTTTGTTTAGCCAAGCTGTGGGCCAAGTGTAATTTGCTTGCTATTAATTAGCCCAGAGCTGTGAAATGGGCATACAGAACCAAACTGCTTTTGTGCTGTATTACCCCTTTTTTAAAAATGAATGCACAAATCCCCAAATCTGTCTTTCATCCTGTGCTTCAGATGAACGCAAGTCCGAAGTTTTGCTATGTACGATATCATTTCTCTATTTGCTAAATATAATAAATATATTCCTAAGTTAGACACTGCCTCTACTTCTTGAATACATTTTAAGAAACGGGTTTTTAGATATTTGCATGTAATAAAGATATTACAAAGGCTTCTTGTAGAACTTGTAATGTATCTCCAAATACAGGAGAAATACATCTCTTATTCCAATTGCAGTACAAGTGATCTTTTATGGTCTTCCTGAAAGAAAGGAATAAGAAGAAGAGTCAAAATATGGCCCCTAGAAATCTGAGTAAGTTTTCATGGACCATCAGTTACTTGTTCGGTTTCTGTGAATAGACACAACTTGCCATCTCTCTGTCCTGGTGGTGTTCATGAAAACGGCTTGTGTCATCAGCTCTTGCTGCTCCCTTCCTTATAGCTCTTGCCTTGAACCTTGTCACGTAGCCCTCAGCTCTCCGGAGCTGACCCCAGAGAAATAAGATGCTCCATTAAGGCATGCATTAAGGAAGACATTGCCTTCTTTTTCCTGTGACAGACAAATTGTATATTAATTTGTCTAGACTGAAGACATAAATATTTGATTTACTTGAAGTCATCATATTAACAAAAAGTGTATAGAGTTCACTTTTGTTTTATTAGTTGAAATTAGCTGAGACAAATTCAGTTCATAAACACAGTTTTTTATTCTATTGGCACAGCCTTAAAATACATTTAAAATCTTGTTGCTTTAGGTCTGTAAACAAAATACAGTTCTTTAATATATGTTGTCAAGAGCAAAGTAATTTACATAAGAGGTCTGATAGACTATCGGGAACAACTATACTTTCAGAGAGAAAAGCCTATTAGATCCTAATCCATCTGATAAGCATATTACTTACACCAAAGCCAAACTGCTTTCGTATTCTGTATAAATAATTCCATTTAGTGTAATTGATTATTTTACAGCAGGAACCAAGATAGATATTGTTGGAGGAGAATCAGCCTATTAGTCATGTTTTGGAGGTTGTTCTGGAGAAGACGGATTTCGATAAGCTGAAGCTAGTCTGAGCAGTTTGCAGAGCAGATCACTAGCCAAGTTGTCATTGTGCAGCTTCTGTTTGCTCTCAAATATCGGCTAAGCTATTGTAGTTCGGTACAAGATAATAACAGTAGCTGAACGGAGAAACCAACTTCAAAGTGATGTAGCGAGCTGTCATCATGCCTTGGTCTGGAACTGTATTATACCTTTGGAAATTGTTAGGCAATCAATGCAGAAAAACTGCAAAATGCGAGGATCATTTTGTTTCAGCAAAATTGTGATTTATAGGTACTGCAGATTCTCGAGATGACAGGAATATGTGGTCCCCGGTCTGTGGATATTGGTGGGTACTTCAGCAGCTGGCGGGATGCCTCAACAGTGTTTTAAGAAGAGTTGTCCAGAGCAGATGTGAGTTGAAATGGCCTTGCTGCTGAGCAGCAAAACTGATTTTATGTAAATTCTTTTAGCATCATGAAAAGGTTAGCATGAAGCTGTTTTGTCTCTCTGTTTTGTTTGCTCTTCAATTCTTGTCCCTGCTTTTTATTTTTTTTTCTTTGCCTGTGTATGACTTTTATTCCTAGCTGTATGATTACATGTTCGCCTTTTGTTTATTGTATTCCCACAGCAAATGGAATCATGCACTTCTCAGTGGAATGTGTTACTGCCAAAGAGCACGAAGCCGTGTTTGTGTGTGAGGACTTCTAAAGGTTTTGTTTAAAAGAGCAGGCATAAGCATAAGTATAATCCATGTGTGGTGACATTTCAAGGTTATGGAAATCTAGAATTAGTTTTCACATTCAATTTTTAAACTTCAGCAGTCAGAACAAGTGTTTTCTTTATCATGGTGGGCTGTTGCAGCAGGTTACTATACCTTTAACAGAAAATAATTGGAAAGGGGGGTCCTTTACGGGAATGCCTAAACACGTTTTTAATTGTAATATAAATATGTCATTGCCTTTCAGATTTAAATTTTATATCCATGGGAGATTACAGAATGCCAAAGGGCCCACAATCATGATATATTGTCCCTGAAATATAGATGTAGCCCTGCTGAAACTGTAAAAGCTCTTTACTAACTCTCTTTAAGCAGTTAGAATTTGATGCATAGTATTTCTTCATAAAAGTAGGAGTTTTACTTGCATAAACTCCAACTGACTTCCAGAGCAGAATGAATATAAATATAATAGTTTGTGATGGGACAGGGAAAAGAAAAGAACATAATGTGGTTGAATGGTTTGAAACAGGATTTTTTTTCTTTTTTATGGTGCTAGGGGTTGTGCTGCCCACACAAACAGTGCTCGAGAATGAAGTTTATACTTCAGCTAGGTTCAGTTATTGGAAAAAATATTCAATGAGCTTCCCTTGCAACTGTGGCAGCAGCTCAAATTCATTAGAAAATAAGTAAAAAGTGGTTCTGGAGAAATACTCCCAAGTGACATCTGAAAGTATTCATTTAAATGCTAACCAGGGGTTCTCTCATGAGCAGTCCATGGGCTGTTTGCAGAACATCTTGTCAAACCATTAGCAATGACAATGCTGCAGAACATGTTTTGCTATTTGAAATCATGGCATACACTGAATTGTGACAAGCTGGGCTTTCGTTAGGGCTGTTGTTTATTCTTCCCCAGAGCACAGGCGAATTGCTGAGCTGGAGGCCCTGGTTCATGCTCAAACCTGAATGGTAGGAGCAAATCTCATTGCTGAATTTGTTCTACTCACCCCTCTGCTATATCTGAAATGCTTTTCTTCCTTTACTTCTGTTTTGTAAAACAAGCGAGCAAAACACCAGGTGTGAAAAGAGATGTATGAGTTCAGATCTTCAGCTAGTGAAATGGAAGTGAAGTTTGATGAATTTGTGTCAGAAAAATGCTTGAATGGAGGCACGGTCAAAACTTTTCTGGAGGTACTTTTCTCGTTGCAGCCAAAACATGAAAATTTACATTACAGAAACTGCTAAGGAAGAAGGTAAATTTGATCTGTGCTCAGGGTGTTTTGAATGTTCTGTCCATTGTGCAGTCCCATTTCATGTTGGCTTGAATGGGTTTGCTTGTTCCTTAGATTTCTAACTGGGACTTTTGGGAGTGGAGAAGTAATGATGGAGTAAGTCTCCCTCATCTACAGTCAATTACGCAAATATAACTCCAGATGCAGCTGTGTAGAGATACGTGCATTTTGGTCCCGAAACCCTTAAAACAGACTTCATGCAACAATAAAAAAGAATATAATGTTGTAAAGGTTGGTGTAATACCTGGCCGGTGCTATCCTGTCAAGTTACAGTGGCTTTTCCTTGACAGGCTTTTGTGCTCTTTCCTGCAGGGAAGGGAGAATGTTATAAAGTGGTTCCTCATTATATAGTCATTGTTTTATATGAGAACACATGGATGAATTTGATTGGGATGAATATGGAACCAGAAATGAATTAATGACAGATTATTGTTTTTTCCTCAAATTGATTTCTTATTTTGGCAGCCTTGAGGAAATGTTCTGCCAAGTTCAATGAGCTTACAATGTTAAAAACGAGGCAAGAATATGTATCACTGAATTAATCCTTATCTTTTGGTATAGACTTAAATACAGGAGAATAATCACGCCATTTCTGTCTTGTGCACATTTCCACTTCTTTTTAATTTTCAATCTTAATCATCTTTTCTTTCTAATTGTTGGTTAAAATGTATTATATGGGTTTGGATGTGGATCTTTGTCCTTTTATACAAGCAGTACCTGTGCTTAAGCACTTATCTCATTGTGTGAATTACAAAAGGGTTCGTTATCTGATTCCAAAAACATGAAGGACTTTATTATACAACCTATCATCATGTTGAGGAATTGTTAGTTAGTCCCACAAATCATCTGATTTCTCTGACTATTGTGGGAAGGACAAAAGCAAAAAGCTTGAATTGCAGCCAGGAGGAACCAGCAAGACACAAGTCGAGGGTCGGGTGTGCTTATGTGCTGACTGCCCTATGCAAGCTTTGAGCCTTCCTGCAATTCAGCTTAAATTGAAAATATTCTGTATAGCTGAAGGTGACATCTTTTATACCCAGAGAGATGAATGGGCTGAATTCTAAAGGGATTAATGGCTCCAATGTGGCTGTGAAGAAAGAAAGTAAAAATATTTACTTTCGAAAGTATGAGAAATCAGTAGTATTAGTGAAGAAGAGTTCACCAGAGGAGCTCAGTAAGAGCTGAGAACATGTAAATATTATCCAGCAGCTCTATAAATGAGGGAAGTTAAGCATGACTTTGGAAAGAGGTTGTTATTAAATACTTTAAACTGTTTTATGAAAACTGTGAAAGATTTTTTTTCAGAAAGAAAGAGTAGGAAACATCTTCATAAAGTTGCTTAAAAGCAAGAGCTGCACTCTAATGTGCAGTGCTGTGCCCTTTACGTGGCCAAAGAAATCGTCTCTCATATGACATGAGCCAAAATTTAACCTAGCAAACCTTATTCTAAATATATATCCTTAGGTCTGAGGTGAGTAAGGTCTCAAACTGTAACGTATTTTGAGTGCCTGCTACTATATGTGCAAGTTCTGAAGCAAAACATAATTATTACTCTTGCTCATCAAGACCACCTGTAAATACGGAAACATTTATTTACTGTACAGCATAAAGGCAAGTCAATTCTAAAGTGAAATGGCTTTTGTTTTCTGTGAGAACAGAGGAAAAATGGGCATATTTACATGGGCACTTCTCAGGGATAGGACATAGGGGAATGAGTCTGTTCCCAGCCCCGGTGAAATATGGTGAACTAAGATTAGGGTGAAGATGATTCTTTAGATTCCCAGATGCTGGTCAGGCCCGCGTGGAGGTCAATCTTCAGGTCTGGATGTGCCTCAGCAAAGCATTAAGAAATATTTTCAAGAGCTGCCATGCTAGCAAAGCCCAAAGAATAGTCTGTGCAGCTGAGTGGCTCTTGTCTGCCCCAAGTGCAAGATAATTCATGTTAGCCTAACCCTGCTGAGCTGCGGAATACACTTTACAGTTACCTAGCTTTTACCACAAGTGACATTCATGAACAGGCACAACGAAATGGCTTGGTGGACCCACACTGGTGTGTTTGGCTGTGTTGGTTTGTCTGTGTGCCTAAGTCTTTCCTTTAGACATGGGTTTTACTGGCTGCAGACACCCAGCACTTAGGCATCCAGACTGATTTACTCTCAAAATGTTAGACTGCAGCTTTTGAAAGGGGACAGTCAGAACTATCAATTACTTGATAAAGATAATAGCCTTTTTGGTTCAGGGATAGTAATGAAAGTAATTACTAATGGAGTTTTGGCAGATTAAATGGACTTTCCAGATGATGTGAGATACAGTTCTCCCCTGTGTTAGAATGAGCAGCGGAATATTTGGATACGGCTTTCAGCAATATGTGTCAGGCCTCCTTTTTATTTTCTGTGTAACCATCCGCCGCAAGCAGTCCATGAATAATAACAAAAAAGGAAAAAAATCAGTATCTAATTTAAAAGGCTGGACTATATTCTTGCAGTGTCCTCAGGGCTTTGATAGCACCTTTAAGGCCCAGTTCCTCTTACTTAATAAATTCTGGATGTAAAACTTCACTTACTTACATCATATTAAAAAAAGTTTGGAACATTAACTTTAAGAAGAGCCGTTTCTACAAGCTCATTTTTCACTAACTTTCCCTGCTGTAGTAACACACCTTACATAAGTGTGTAATGAAAGTTTTTGCCCTGTGGCAATGGGATATTACTTTTACTACTCTACCTTCAGAAGTGAGGCTATAATGCAGGAAAAATGGGTATTAATGTCACAGAACAGTCAAAATAATATTCAAGTGCTTTTTTAGCACTGTATATTTCTGATACATTGTTTGATTTGATGAAGCCAGCACCTCAGCTGTGCACTTGGGGTTGTGCCCTGTTGATCTTAAGCGTTTTTGCTTATTGTCTACGAGCACACAAAACTGGTGGGGTGACGCTGCCAGAAATGGGATGTACTGGAATGCTCAGCTCCTGCAGGGGCTTGAGGGATATTCTTCTAAAAGCCACTGGGGAAAGAAGAGTAACGACTTTTGTGTGCTCAGAAGGAGCATGGCTGTGAGGGAAAGTGAAGTTAAATGCGATGGCATTATTGTTTTTGCAGCAGTGCATTAAGTTATGAGTTCACTTTTCATATTAAATGTGTTCGTGTGACCTTTTTTTTGCCTTCTGTTCTTCATGAATACTTTTGAATGAAGATAACATAGGTTCTCATCAAAAGCGTGGAGAAACCCTGCACCTCTTGCAGGTTTCAGATCACGGCTATTCAGGGCTCTCTGGCACCCCTTTGTGTTGCTTCTCCTTTCTTTTCTCTGCTTCACATTTTGCAGTAAATGCCCTCTGGCCAGGCTGGATTGGAGCAGTGGTGACGCTGGTTTGAACAGCGTTCAGTTGGCTGTGGGCACCTCTACAGTCACTTGCAGACACACGTTGCTCCAGGTCAGGATTTGGCTGTGTTGGTTTTGCCGTGTCCCACCAATGGCTGAAATCCCTCTGGGCTGCCAGAACAGGGCCAAGAGGATACAGCACCCAGTGAGTCCTGACCCAAGTTTTTAATGATGCTTCTCTTCATAGAATCACAGATTAGTTTGAATTGGAAGGTACCTTAAACATCATCCAGTTCCAACAGGTTTCTTGTAGCCCCTTTCAGGTACTGGAAGGCCATTATAAGGTCTCCCCAGGACCTTCTCTTCTATAGGCTGAACAACTCCACCTCACTCAGCCTGTAATGTAATAAGTTGCCAGTCTGAGATCTAATGCATTACATTTCTTCTTGACTTGTGCCATATGTTATATATTATATCGATCTCTTTTCTTGACTTCTCTGACCATATAGTGATTTGTCTTCTCTTGCTTTCCTGACCACTTACAAAGTGTGTCATTATTAGCTCCTTGTCTCCCTTTTTTTCCCTTTTCATGTTGCTGTCCCTCCTTTTTTTCTGTTCCTATTGTCTCATTCAATAACTCCCTGTGGCCTGACTTGCCAAATACAACATGAGAAAACAACCCTTTCACAGTACGCAGTGATGTAATTAATTTCTTCTGTGGCACAACTAACTTGAATAAGCTACTTCTTATACAAAATTGATTTTTCTCTTTTTGGTGGCTGATGCTACAGTCTCATCTTTTTCAGTTTTAACATTTGCATGTACATCAGGGAGCATTTAATAAAAAAGGTTTTTCCCATTTTCAATGAATATTTTAAGAGATGCAGCATCCATATTTCCTCTTGAGAGATTTACATAAAATCTCAGTGAAGCTGCTGTGTACTTTCATCAGATTTTGGAGAACACTTCATTGCCCAGCAAAATATATGTGGTGCATTATATGGTAGTTCTAGGATACTGCCACCTGAAAATGCAGTCCGTATCACATAAACTGTATCTCCAGTCAGCCTTACCCAGCCACCTCCTTATCTGTCAGCTCATCTGTCCGGAAAATGTTCAGCTAAGTTCCCACTGACATCAGCAACAAAATTCTAGGCTACCTCAAATCAATTTGAATTAAGGGTGTAATGAATTTAATTAAAATCTATTAATGCCAATTTGGGCTTTTAGCCATTATTTTAAGAAATCACGGGGGAATCAAACTGCCAGAATTTCTCAAAGTACGTCTCAGACAAGTTTGAAAATGTAATAAAAAGTAATTAGAAGTTCAAACAGAAAAATCCAGTGGTGTTAACACTACTAAGATGGGCCATTGGCTTCAAGAAGCAGGACTATTACACATCTGATGTGAAATTTCCTTTGCCAAGTTTCAGGTATACAAGGACAGAGTTGTTGTAGCACATCCCACTGTAGGCATCTGATTTGGTCAGCATGAATTACCCTCTAGTGACTGCTTTCTAATTTCATTATCTATGGAGATAATCTGAGCACTTTGCTGACATGGTGTGCCTAATGCTTAGGTGACTCATGTTTTATGAAGGTAAACTGATTCTGATTTTGAAAAGGCACAGAGAACAAAATGTGACTTCCAGACTAGGGGCAAAATGCTATCCAAGTTATTTGGACTGTGAATATCTTATTCCTTGCCCAAGTAAAGAGAAAAGTTTAAGAAAGTATTAAACAGCCCAACCTGATGCTGATTTCTAAGCTGAAATTTCACGGTTGTCATTAAAATGCCAGAGTCCTATCAGCACTGTGCAGTTCAAGTTGATTTATGGTGCTGGGATTTTTATTTCAAATGGTCCTAAATTTTCAGATTATTGTCACCAAAGTTTTGCAAACTTCAGTGATGTTTGAGTGTTAAGTTCTGCTTTATTATGAACATGCAGAAAGGCCAGATCCCAGTGTGGTTTTGTCTGTGACTTTACTTTGATCACACAGATTCTGTAATTTCAAATAATAAGAGAGGTAGATTTATGAGATGCAGGTTGTTAGATCACATTTGATGGGCTCTTTTGAAAATCACAGATGTGGCTAGTGTTGGCCGCATGTGCCACTGGGAATATCCTATATGAGCATCCTCGGATATTAATTCCAAAATAAATAGTTCACACCTGATGCTGGAAGAAAACTACTAGCTTGTAAAGAGCCAGTCCATTCACTGTGAACCATCAAGGCACAGAGCTGAGAAATGAAATACAGTATTGTCAGTTGTTATTTCACAGCCTGGGAGAAGCAAACTGAGAGCAGTCATATGAATATTATGATCCAGAAACTCTGTTATCTACTAGGTGCATCCGTATCGATAAGTGGTTATTATTCTGTTCTAGCTGGCTGACATTTATGGTTTTCAGGATTTAGACTGGGGTTTTCAGTTCAGTTAAATCAGATGTCTGCAAATAAGCATCTGTTATGTTTAAGTTTCCCAGAGCCTTTCTTCCAAACCTGTTATTTTCTCTGAATCAAATGCGTAGTTCAGCAGAGCCTGAAAATGAAAACAAACTCCAAATGGTCTCCACAGGATATTTTGGGGGGAAAAAAATCTTTTTGAAAACATAAGGACAAACTATGACTGGCATAAAACGCATGTGCCAGTATTTATTATATATCCAGTGCTTTCTAAGAATCATTAATAGAAAAAAAAGTACTTATGGTCTGCTAAATAATCCTGCAAATTTCTTGAATTTTAGTTTAGGATCTTCAGTAATCAGGAGGATAAATGGTGTGAGGGAAGACTATGGTATCGTGCTTTCCCGTCTCCAGATTTCTTGCGCATTGGGGTGGGGTTCCCGTCTGCTGCAGGTGGGTGATGTCTGCGAGGGGTGCTCCATCAGGCTGCCTCTGCCTCACCTCTCTGGCCCTCAGTACCGTGGGCTCTTGGCTGTGCCAGAGGGATCATCCCTGCTTTGCTAGAGCATCCTGTCTTGCTGTGTTCAAGGAGTATCTTAAAACAAGATACTCTAACATTTCTACCTCATTTCTCTCTTTTATTAATTCAACTAATGAGAACTGGGGAAAAAAAAAAGTTTGTAGTGATTCTGAAAATGATCCAAAAGGCCTTTAATAAAAATCCTTAGAGGCACTTTCTCACCCCATCCAGATGTTGGATTTTTCTATAATGTCATATATGAAATAACATGAAGATTCCTTAATATTTTGAGATGTTTCTAGAAGTGAATAAAGAAAGAAGTCCTTTCATTGAGGAATGAAATTTAATGATGCAAGACTTTCGGTTCTCTAACAGTGAAAGAACAAAGTGAGAGAAAGCAAAAAGCCAACACAGCTGGAGAATTTGTGATTAATATTGTTCTGTTGCTGCATCAGTGGCACAGGATTTCCAGGGCATCACATACCAGATTTACAGTGTAGGTTTCAATAATTATCACTACGAATTTGAACTATAAGCTCTCCTTTGAGCTTATTCAGTTTCAAATATCATTTTAGTCACATTTTTACCTCCACATTAGCTGGAATCTGAACTGATGGCTGATGAGACCAAGCCCAGCAGTTTCATTGCACTGTGGATGCTCAGTCACTGTTTTAGCTGGGTTTCAGTATCATGTATTTAAAATTTATTTAATTTTCTTTTGAAATTTATTTGAATTATTTAATTAGTATTTTAGAGTTGGATGGGCATTGTTTGTATAAGAAGCCGATCAGGAAAGAAACAACTTGGTATCACCATGCAAATAATCAATAGCAATTGCAGTATTAGCAGGGTCTGTTGAATTGTCTTCAAGGGCCTTCTCCAATTGTCTCTGCAAACTGAATTAGCGAGGTGGTTTCACTAAGTTTTTTTTTATAGTGGCAGCTGCCTACCCAATTATATATATTCATTAGCTCTGGTATGATTTCATTAACCGATGTACATTAGCTGCCTATTAAACAACTTTTGTTTATGTTCTGGTGAGCATGCTTACTAGCTCACTGATCTGGGTAAACTGCCTTTTGTTTATATTTTCAATTTCTCATTACTCTTGAACTGTACCAGCTGAGGGTTGAATGCAAAAAGGTAATTAAGCTGGTTAGGTTTAATTATTTTTTGTTTCAACTGTCTCTAAGAACCACAAACTGGCCAACCAGGCAAATGAGCACTAATGAATGAAGTCACATGATTAAAACATCTGTCACTGTCCTACTGGGTCGATTGAAAGCTTGGACTGGCTGCGTATTCCAAGTGCGACAATTGCTGCGGAAAGCTAAATAAGCCACAGTTAATGTTCTTCTAATCCTTCGCCTGTTGGGTTGACAGTGATGGGTAGCAAACATGCACCAATGAACAGTAATGAAGTCACTTTTAGATTAGTTCAGCACAGGTTTCTCAGGCTAATTAGGTAGACAAAAATGTTAATTTAATCAAAGGAACGTGTATTCATTAAAGAAGGTGTGCAAGATAACTGAAGTAGAGAATTAACTCAGTCAACAGGTAAACTATAGCCACACACACTCTCACAGTCTCTTTTTTTCTCTCTCTCTGTCTTTCTGGAAAAAAAGAAGGTACAAACTCATGTTTTTGTTTCTGGGAGTCAGTGGATTTATATCAGGAATCAAAATGGTCTCCCCATAGTCATGCATATTATCTGGGGGGTTTAGGACTGCAGAGAGTGAACAAGGTGTTCATTCTGCATTCCAGAAGGCATAAACCACTTTACCATGTTATTGCTCAAATGAGCTCATTGGCTTCTTACTTTGTGGGACTTTATTTAGAAGTTGTGTAGTATAGCTGTATTTGTCTGATTTTTTTTTTTTTTTTATCTTCCCTGGGACATGACTAATGTTCAAGTCACAAATGGAGTAATTTTGTTCATACTGCAAGCCTTGTGGAGGTGTGTTGAGCATTCTCTGTGGGTGGATCAGGAAAAAGCAAGAAACAATGATTTTCAGCTGTTAAGAAGTAAAATACAGTGCAGATTGTCTTACCTTTTCTGATTTTCTGACGTTATCTGATTGTATCTCGTATAAACCAAATAAAAAGGACGGATGATTCTCTAAAATCACTTGGCTTCTGCAGCACAGAAAATATTACAAAACTGTAACACAATGTTTTAATTAATTTTAACCTTCTCTCTCCTCCTCCCCCACTCCATACATAACGTAAATTTTGGATTTATAAAAAAAAATGCGTATGAAGTTTATGTCAGGAGTATAGACTCTTTTGGTGCATTCGGTATATGACCCTTATCCTGAAGACCACTGCCTGCCCAAAGCTCTCTCCACCCCATCACGCACAGAAGCTGATGCTGATTGATGCAGTATTTCCCAGAACATGATAGTGTCTGTAATTGTTACAAAGACACATAGTGACCCAAGAGAAAAACACCTGGGAACAACAGATATGAATGCTCTCTTGGTGTTTCACATAGGCAATTCTGAGGGTTTGGCCACAGCAAATACTATTTATCTGTTTAAAATATAAATATTTTGAAACATAACTATTTTAAATATTTATATCCAATGAACTCTGTAGCGTTCAAAAATAATTATTACCTCTTACTTTGTTAGGGTATGTTTGTGGTATGTCTTTTAATGGCTAGGAGTTTTTTGTCGTATTCCTTTTGGGAGGGTGGAAAGCGTTCAGTGGGTGTTGCAGGTCAATTATATGTTTCTGTATAGAATGTCTGGTTGTTTGGGAAGACAACTGGAGAGAAGAAATATGGACATGTGCTGGCATACAAGGATTAGGTTGCTTTATAACATAATTTTCAGGGTAATGGTTAATAGGACTATTTTAATTCTTCTAATGTGTGTTGTGTTGTGTTGTGAAGCAAAGTTAACAATTATCCTTTTTATTGTTTGTTCGTTTGTTTAGTCCATGGGTCTTGTAGGGCAGCAGATGGTAGAAAAGAGATTGAGGTAGAAATAAAGGTTTCTTGTTATCACTAACAGGTTTTATGGTTTATAATAGAGGTTTCATTTCTGTGGTTAAGTAGTGTAAACAGCTTTCATTAGCAACTAAATTTAACATAATTTTCAGGAAGACACAAGTTCTGGTAACTGAAGACAATTGATATTGATCTAACAATGAAGGAAGAGACAATTAAAATGCTTAAAGTTAAATTTGGGAGAGAGAAATGAAGATGAAGCTTTTTAATTTGGGGTAAATGAAACAGAAGCATGCATGACTTTGTTTGGAAATGTAAAATTTATTTTAAATGCTCATGAATGAATTATCATACAGCTGTACCATGAGGTGTTAACAGAGCCCGTGTAATTGGGACACGTGGCCAAATCAGTCCCAGAGAGATGTCTGAAGGAATCCAAAGTGGATTCTTGCTTCATATAGTGAAATATATAGATGTTTTGAACTGATCATGATAAATGGTCCTTTTACTTTTGCCTGATCAAGCTCAGCCATTGTATGAGGGTCTGGTTTTCAGACAGTGGGTTTTAGCCTGTTCTAAAACTTCCAGATCCTTAGGATGTTTTGTGTTTGCAGCCTCTGCATTTCAAGTGCCAAGTCCTTTGAAAATCTTTTCAGACTATTAAGAAACATACTATTTTAAGAAAAGAAGTACTAGCTAGTTGTCTGAGTTTTTGGAACCTAGATAATTTTGTGAATTTGGCTGCAGCTCCTGATGCTTTGCAAGTTGATCTACATGCCACATGTTGCATGTGGGAGCTGAATGTGTAGTATTGAGACATCCCCCAGTGCCTCACTTGAGGGAAGTTAATGGATTATTTTTCCATTTGAAACTGTACGGAGAGGTCTTCTAAACTGCAGGGAAGATGTATGCCCCAAGGCTTTGAGGCTCTGACAGAGGGATTGCTTTTTCCTTTCTTTATTAGGAGATTGGAAACATTGGGAAGTGTAGTTAGCCCCTGCTTCCCAAGGTGCTGTCATCAGGTGGAGAGAGTGCTCAGTGGCCATCCTGGAAAACTTTCCATTCTATTATGCTGATCCTAGAGATTTGAAAGAGCTGATCCTGATGGGAGTCTTGTGTGAAATTCACTGTGGGTTGCTGTCACATTTTGGCTGCTTTTAAGAGCACTAACCATATGGTATACAGCTCAGCACAGCCCTGTTGCGGCTGCTCCTTGGCTTGGCTTTTCAACTTGGCACTGGAGGTGCCATAATTCAGTAACATACCAGGGAGAAGGAAGAGGACAAGAAAGCATATCGGCTTAAAGGAAGTCCTAGGATCAATGGTGTTGGGAAGTCAGTGTGTGTAAGGGATAAAACACGGCCTTGATGACTGATGCTCATCCCAGCCCTGCGAATCATGACTTCTCCAACCCGTGGAGCTCAGTGCAGCTGCTCTCTGTGCTCACTGCGTAGTGATGCCCCACAAGGGAGGCAGAGTAGGGGCTAGAGTCCATTCTGGAGTATATCTCCAGAGCTTTCTGCAATGTGGCCTAGTGAAGGGAAGGGCTACATATTGCTTGTGATTTCAGTCGCTCCAGCGATTGTAAGCAAATTGGTCATATTTGTGTGGTTTAGTGAGTGTTAACAGAGCAAGTGATCTACAGAAACAAAACAAAAATCTGTTGCTATCATTATATATGTTTAGTTTTAAATATATTTCTAGCAAAGCTACCTATTCTAACATTTCCTTTACTTGTTTTCCTTCTATCTCTTCCCATCCCATGGCCCATCAGGCAACCATTGCAAAGGTGCATTCAGGGCCGATAGGATCACCTCTGCCTAGTTCTCAATAACACAGAGGTAACCAAAACCAGGACAGGGTTCCTTCTTGGATTAACAAGTACAATAACTAGGAACCCTGCGAGTTGCATTTGCAGAAATCAAGTAAGCTTCCACACATGCACATCCAACCCCCTTTTTTAGAAGTTTAGAACTTTAACAGGTTTGCAATATTTGCAAAGCTTCAGTCTTGGCATGGACTAAAGAATATTAGAAGCAAATTGATGCTTATGATATCTTTCCATTTTTGATAGTACAATGAAATTCTTCTCTGGGGCAAAGTTTTAACCCCTTGCTATGATGGCTGTCTGAAATCTTTGTCAATTGTTCCTATCTGCTGTTTATCAGAATTGCTGTAGTTTGTGAAAAGAAAGGCTTTGGCAATGCTGTCTTTCTGTTAGCAGGAGCAAAAAAATCAAAACATATGAAATGGGAAGGTTCCTTCTTGAAATTTCTACAAAAAGCCTGTAGAAAAATCTTACAAACATTCAAAAATGAAGCAAAAGAACCCTAAAATTTACAAAACATCTGTCATCGTGAGAGTGTCATTCTGAGATAACCAGGTCAAATGTATGCTGTTATTTCCATCTAAACAAATGGATTATATATTTAAAAAAAAAAAAAGATGGCAGGAAACTTCTTTGGCCAAGTGCAGTAATAATAACATTAATGCTAATGTGTTGTATTGCAAGGAAGAAATGTTGTCTCTCCAATTACCTGTGTAGGAGAGTTGAAAAAATCCTAATAGGAAATGATTTAAGCGTAACTGTGAACTTATTATTTCAAAACTAGATGTAATCAGTTACCAACAATACATGATATGACTTAATTAATGGTTGAAATACATGAAATCTCTGGGGGTCTGTCTGCACTAGTGTTTAGGGACATGCTATAACTCAAGGTGATTGAGTAGTGATTAACTTGAGTTAATGAACGTGTAGTCTTTGGAAGAGACACAACAGTTAATGGATTGGCATGGAATGAACCAGAATTAAGCACATGCCTGTTTGTTTTGCTGAACAAGCACCTACTGAATGTCCACACTAGAGAGTATAAGGCCATTAATTAACTTGAATTAACATCTCTACTCTCATTCCAACCAAAAGGCACTCTATAGATAATTCTAGGATAGCTGTTAATGTTTCATGGCTAAGACAATTAAAGATATTGCCTCTATTAACCATGGCACGAGCTTTTGTTAACTACAGGCTTTTAAAACAACATTAGCAATAAACAGGCATTTGAAGTCTATGAAGTGGAATTCATGTTACATTAGTGAACTAGTTGAACTAATGTGGAGACTGGCCTTGGTCAAAATTTCAGGCAATCCAGAGGAGAAAACCCTTCCAGAAATCCCATGCACACGCTCCCCTTTAGCATAGTGTCAGCTTGTTGTGGAAGTGAATATCTGAGCTCACATGGCCATTAACAGTTGAGTCAGGGTCTGGATTTATCAGCTGAAAGAGAACCTGATCGTCAAATGCTTTCTGTTTGTTCAGAAAATCAAAGTCAGTTTTGTGCCAAAATTCCTTGAGCGATTGTAGAGACAGATAAGATGTTTCTTGGAACTTGAAAAACATAAATATTTGAACACAGTCCCAAATACAGTTAGGAGCCAAAACAGAGAGAGCTCACAAATTTAAAGGACTCCTTTTGAAAGATTTATAGTGAGCTTAACAAGACACTAATTCACAAATTCAATAGTCAGAGGAGAATTTAAAAAACAATTGTGTAAGTAAGTTGTGTTAACCAAATTTAAGTAAACGAAATTGTACTTTTCAGTGATTTAAGAATCTCTTCTTTAATAAACAAGAAATTGTTTAGGGGAAAAAGCCAGCATAAGATTCAGCTGAAAAAGCAATCATTAAAAATTAGTTGCTTTGCAGGCAAAGCAATCACTTTTAATGATATAGCAAAGCAGAGTTTGGTGCATTCAGTGTGAAGGAGAAACTGTTGCAAGAATCCTCTAGAAGCCTGGAACACCCACAGACCTGACTTGTTTGTTAAACTATGGCTGCATTTATTCTTCTTAACACTTTTTAAGTAAGATTTAGTTTCACTGCTAAAGGACGGCATGTAATGAAACAATGCCTAGAGACCTGTGGGAAATGAAATAGCTGAAGGCTTCCATGGGTAAATTTGTATGACATGATGCAGTTTTGCGTAGGGAGCCATAAGGTCACTCATTTAGAGCTCAGTGAAGCGTTGCATTGCTGGAGTTTCAGTGCTGTCACCGCCAGGTCCTCCACCTCCGATATCTCCATGCGGCGCTGTTCCCGTGTGGGGCTTGGAGGGAGCGCACTCCCTCAGAGAGGGCTGGCAAGCTGCCTGCATGGTCTGTGGGTGAGGTCCGTGAGGAAAAATGGAAGGTTTGGAGGTGCTCAAGCGTTCTTGAGCTCTGTGCACGCATTACAGCAGCCTTCTCACCTGTCACCCACACCCAGCTCTCCCTCCAATGCCCTTTGCCCAGGCCCTTGGGATGCATCCTCCAAATTCATCCTGGAGAGCTCTGTGTGGCCGTGGGTCAGGTGTGCCTGTGGTCCATGAGGAGACCAGCTTGGGCACGTGCCATTGCCCTCTTTGGCATACCCTTCATTAATTGAACTGGTCTAAATGGGCAAAGGTGAAGGCTCTGAACTGAATTCTGCGTATTTGATTCATGTGTTCCGTTTCAGTTACCTGCACATCAATCAGGGAGCTATATTGAAAGAGGCAAATTAATGACTATTAAGAATTTTATACCCTGCTATTTTCTGTATTTACTGAAGTTACTTTCCATCACTTCTACAGAAATAATTAGTCTGATGTTTAACAAGTGAAGCTATTATTATCTTAAATTACATAAGATTTTCTTCCCCCGTCATAGAAGTTGAGAAGGGTAATAAAAAAAAAGCAGAACCAAAATCAAACTTCAGTTCTCTGGGAGGACTTTAACAAACTCATGGCATGGTTCCATAGTAGGTGTGTAAGTGATAAACGTGTTGTAGAAGCAGTGCAGAGCTGCTGGTGAAAAGAAATAAGTGACCAAAATGTTGAGATCAGAGAAATGTGGAATGAGGGATCAATTTGAGTCAGAGAGACTTTAGTTCTTGCTTTTCATAGCTTTACTGTAAATTTCAGAATTTCTATTGAAATATTGGCCCTAGACCCATCAGTAAGCTTTGAAAATACAGGTTGGTAATGACTTTGCAGCTGAATCCCAGTTTTCTTTCTGTGTATTTTTTGCACAGCAGAAATACTCCCTATCTCTATATAATTAGTGTTTTAATGTTTGTTTTCCTTCTGTTGAGTCTGCCTTTTGAGATATTCCTTTAGCTCTTTCATCATTTCACAGACATTAAAATTCTGCCTAAAATAACTCCAGCCATCCTTAAGTTACATACAATGTATTTTCAGCTCCCAAGTAGATCTTTTCATGCTTATTCTTAAATAAATTCTTTAAAGTTATGAAGGCTTCCACTGCCACTTCTTAAGAACAGTAGTTTTTTTCTTTTTTGTTTGTGAAAGGATATTCTTAACTATTGGCAAGTACTTAGTTTTTCATTTACTACAAATATCCTATACTTAGGCAATGTCTTGTATTTTAAAAAAAATTTAACAAATTCTAGTACTTCTGACAAAGTCATGCAGCATTTGCTGCTCACATTGGGTAACATAAACATGCTTTAAGCATTTGAGGAATAAATGTGGCTTTCTAAGGAATGGCTCCTACAGCCTGAAGGAGCTTGGAACTTAAAAAAAATTAAAGTAATTAAAATAAGAAATTTTTGACAAACATTTAATAATTTAGAAATTGTTCAATTAAGCTGCAAACATCCCATAGAAGTGTCATCTTGTGAGCTAGTCTGATTACCCATGCTAGGAATTTTAGATATTTTTCAAGGATTTCCTAGAAATATGCAGTGTATTACACCAATTGCCAGGACTGCTGAAGTCTTTAAAGCCCCATCAATAATGGAAAAAAAATGAACTATACATTTCTTATAGTGCCCTCAAAGAAAGGCTTGAAATAACCAAAAGAATAATAAACTATAGCACTCGGATTAATAACTTTCTCTTGATAACAGGGTAACTGTCCACACTTAGCATATTTACTCTCATTAATAGTTTCATTCAAGAAAGATATTTATAGTTGCAGTATTTTCCAGAGTATATAAGGACTTCACAAGGTATCTGACAGCTGACATTGAATAACATATTCAAAAGCATATCACCAGTAATCCATCTCAATTCCTTGTTTATTGCCTTTGCAACTTTCTAGCAGTTTTGTCAATAAGAAATTGCTTCTAGCAGTGTGATTTTATTCTTACATTAATATCCCAAATTTATCATAAGGTTCTAAATGTCCTCCGGTCACCAAAATGTCCCATTGAGCCATTTAAGTTCCCTCAAACTACATTCTTTATCTGTATCCTGGGAAAAATATTTTTTGCCTTATATCCATGAGTGTTTTCAGATTAAATTCACTGAAGCTGTCAAGTAGGTCAATGAAGAAAGCCAAAACAAGAGAGACAAATCTTGTTTAGGATTTAGATGGAAGGGGAGGAGGTGACAATGATGCAGACCTCTTACCCTGTTGTCAAAACTGTGTCCCAGGCAACGCTGCTGACCTGCAGCCTCAGTGCAGAGGGAGCAAAATTGTGTGTCTTCAGGTAGTCTGAAGAATAGCCGTGGATGCTTAGCCAAAAGGAAATACAAATGTTTGCCTCAGCGCTTTTTGCTCTATGCTTTGTCTTCTTTTAAGGGACAAAAATTCTTTCTAGAGCACTTTTTGTCACTAGCCAAGAGCAGCGGTTAGCAATTGTGTGTCATCATCCCCCAGTGGTTCTTCTTTCAGAAGGAGAAGCCTTATGCAGGCAGTAACAAGCGCAGGGTGCCAAAATAACCAAAAAGCTTTAAGAAAAGTCTAAGTTGCCCTTAGAGCCCTATCGGGACCGTGATGGAGAGCTGAATTGCCGATGAGAGTCCAACTCTGCCTGCCTTGGAGGAACACATGAGTGCGCTTGCAACAGCAGCTCTTACTGTTCAAAAATATTTCACTGAGTTCATGATCTTAACATTATTTTAATGTAGCTGGATCTGGATCCTGTTTACCATCTCCCGTATCCTATTATCTGCATGTAGATGTGAAAGCATCAGTCAGGGCTGCCCCATGGGGCTGGGCAGTGCTCCCAGTGAGGATGCAGGGCTGCATCCTCCTCCCGTGACTCATTTGTTTATTTTCTTTGAAAAAAGTCTAGGGGGTATAACCACTGGGTTCTGCCAAACCTTGTCGACACCCCACTGCAGTGTTTAAATTGAGAGCTTCTTGTGCTCTGCTCACACTTGCTCCTTCTGCCAGGCTGGAGGGAGCGGGCATCACTTTTTACTCATGCTGGTGTTGCTGCAAAACTGCACTCAGAAGGAGCTTACCTCCAAAATGCACATGGCAGGCAGAAAGTTCAAATGTGGTTCACAATAGAGGAAATCCAGATATGAAACACTTAGTATTTTAAAATATTTCATTAGTTAGATGATCTTGGTGCTGGTAAAAAAAAAAGCTTAAGTGAGGTTAAGGTTATACTCAGTGGATAAGTAAATAAATAAGTATGCAGATTGTGAGTCACTTTATACCTGCTGGTATCATGTTTTAGATAGGAGCAGGGAAGTAAAAAATGCTAATGTCCCCAAATAAGGCATATTTCTGTAATGAAGTTACACACAGAGCTGTGTTCTTTAAAGGCAAAAGTGTGGTAGGAGCAATCACTTTCCTGTGACTTTAAGATTCTGTTTAATAAAGTATTATTAAAAAAGGTCCTTGCCCTGCTAAAGTTTGCTGATGCCAATTGTAAATTTTTGCATGTGATTCCTGACTATTTCATGTAATCACCTGATTTTCATGCACATAATATTGTACTCATGACTTCCAAATGAATCTCTTGGCATCTGGCAGAAGTTCCATATGACTCAGTAAGCACCCACTCAACAAATAATTTGGAATTAAAAACACCCCACACATGGGTTCTGCATATGAAAAAAAAGAGCCATTTTAGCTATATTTTCCTCAAAAAATAAATAGTAGGAAAATTATCTCAATGTTTTCCAGTTACTTGGCAGCTCAAGAAGTATAAACTACCATGATGATAATTTTGGAAGTTAGATCAGGAAGCACAGTCTTGCAGGATGATTCTGGATTCAGATTGATGATTAGCAAGCTCTTAGTTCCCTTATTGTGTAACAATCATTATTTTTATTCTAGTGAACAATTTTGAATGCACACTAGAAAATTGTGAAGACGGGGACATTAAGCATAATGCATCGTCTGGCAAGGAGGCACAAGAATGCAAACCGCGGGGAGAAGCAAGAGGATCTGCAGTCTGAATTGTTGGCATTTGAAAGTTGCTAAAATTAACCTGTTGTTTCTTAGGAGCAGGATATATATAGTTTCTTAGCTGCAGTGCTGTTTCAAAACAAGGTGCTGGAGAGAAACCTCTGGAGCTCTTCCTTTGACACAGCTTTCTCATGGGACTGTCAGTGGATGCCTGACTTTGTGCCTTAGTTTCCCTTAAGAGGGCACTCATCTTTGTGAGCGTGCACTTAGCAGAGTGTGTGCCATGCACAGGTGTGAGCGTGTGTACAAGGTGTGTTAGGTGGCTGTGTGGTAGTTCTGCTGCTATATATTCTGCTGCTAGGAAGCTGGGGAGAAGTGAAGGTTGACAAGTAATGAAACTGCTGCTTATCCTCTGATCCCCATAGAATCATAGAATCACCAGGTTGGAAAAGACCCACTGGATCATCAAGTCCAACCATTCCTATCAAATACTTAAACCATGCCCCTCAGTGCCTCATCCACCCATCCCTTAAACACCTCCAGGGAAGGTGACTCAACCACCTCCCTGGGCAGCTTATTCCAGTACCTAATGACCCTTTCTGTGAAGAATTTTTTCCTGATGTTCAGTTGCTCCTGGGCAGTTGCAGCCCATCACGGAGCCTTAGTGCAAGCTGTGGGGTCCCGGGTGCTTTTGGCCATGTATCCATCCCCACAACAAGATGCAGTGGATGCATGCCGGGGTTTCCTCCACGTGCCATGCCCTGCAGCAGCTGCAGCACCTTGCCTGAGTCGCTGCCACCACAGCCTAACAGCCACAGCATTTTGCAAAAGCCCTTATTTTCTGCCTCTGCTCTGGGGCCAGATACCAGGGGGGTGTAAATTGGTAGAGCTATTTGAAAGCAGTGGACACACGCCACAGATCTGATCTCATTCTTTGCACACCATTTGCAGTGGTGAGGTACTCTAAACATACACATATATTTTCCTTTATGAATAATTATTTGCTGGCAATTGTTCAAAAAGCAATAGAAGCAATATACTTATTTCAGGCTCTTTGGGAGCAGCGCTTTCAGTTCTCTCATTTCTTTGCTGTCCCCAGAGCCTCTCTCGCTAACAACAATGTCATATACACACTGTAGATAAGTCTGGAAGACAGTTTAAATTATTTTTCAGTATATTTGGATAGTGGAAGAGCTAAATAATTTATTTTTGTGACAAATACAGCTATAAAAATTCTGTGGTAGTTCCTTAGCCATGAGAGAAGCTTCTTAACAAGGGACTATGGATTCCTCTTGACACAGCATTTGATTTTAAAGCAAATTTCTTTTTACCTATCTTTGCAAATAAGTTGGGAGTGCCAGATCTCCTGTCTCTTATTGGAAGCATGAGTCTTGATTAAAAAAAAAAAAATCATTAAAATAATCCCTGCAGCAACTCTGCATTGGTATAGTTTGAATTGCATTTTTGAGATGTGTGTTATTTCATGATATGTGTTTACTGTTTTGCCTAGCAACTCGTTTATTGTCTATTTGAATCCTCTTGCACACTACTGTGGTCTAAGTTTATCCCAGTTATCTATAGGCATCTAGAAAAGATGGCTAAGTCACCTTGGAGGAGCTCCACAGCGGCTGGGAAGAAGCACTTCCAGGGAGTGATTTGGGTGCTAGGTAAACTCAATTGCCCTTTCTCTTCCCTTACTGCAGAGGTAACACAGGGTGATTATCATCCCAGTGCAGTCTCATCCATTAAGTGCCTAATATTAGCTGAATCCAGGCTCAAAAGTGATTAATTGAGGTGCATTGAAAATATTCCTCCCCATCCACCCTGTTTTCTCCTGGCTTCAGAAACAGAGGGGATAATAGTAGAGAATGGTAAATGAAGGAACTGAAAATAAGGATTCGCATTGTGATTATCCTACCTTCAGAGGTTGATGTTGCCATAGCAGCCAGTATATAATGCAGGTGCGGTGGGTTTTGAGAAGGTCAGTGCAACAGGCACCTCCTCTGAGTTCCCCTATAGCCTCCGACTCTGCTGAGATGGGATCATTCAATGTGCCTTACAGACAGGGCTTACAAGAGTGGCTTCAGCCCTATTTGGTCTCTCTTCACCTGTGCTTGTATTTCTAGTGTCTTGAGTGTTGGCGTGGATCTTGAACAGGGGTTTGATACCAGAGCGTATTTGTGCAAGGTTTATTTCTTTGAGCAGACCTGGTATTATGCTGTAATGAGTGCCCCTGAGTTATTTTGGCACGTTTACATCAGACAAAAATGACCCAGTAATTTGCCTCATTTTCAAGAACTCACCCTCAGAAACGCCGCATGAGACCTGGTACTTTCCTTTTCACACTGTCAATCGTTAATCTGCTGGCTTCATTGCTGGTCAAGGGGAATTGCTCAATACTGGATTAGTCAGAAAAACCTTATTTCAGAGTGTAAGTACAAGAGGGATTCAGTAAGGTAGTGAAAGGGAAAAAAAAAAATCCTCCCTGTAAACCTTTTCCAGCAACATAAAGATGACTGAGTACAATTCAGCCTTGGTGTGACTTGTAGTACCAGTGCCACACTGTGTTGTGTTCAATATCTTAATAGTTTTAAAAAAAAAAGTTTGTTCTATCTTTCATTCATTTACAGATTATCATAATCCAAGAATATTAGACAATTACTTATAAAACCTGTTTCTGCAACCCGTTGAACTCTACAGTGAATTTATGTGCTGGTTTTGTTATTACATTGCTGTGTTATGATGGTACTTGTTCCTACAAATATAAGAATCTTTTTCCACTTCTGTGTGAGCACAAATTTCTGCAGGATGAGACTTTTCCCGTCTAGTTAGCATAATTATGGTAATGAGCTAGATGGAGGATTCAAGGGACACATTTAAAATATGTGTTGATGATAGGATGTGAAACCTTACTATTTGTGTTGGAGCAGAACGGCAGAAAAACACTGAAGCAAGTATGGCTTATTTTATAAAGCTTCAGTGCCAAAGGGCTCCATAAGAGGGAGTTGGGAGGCGTGAAAGGCAAACTTTGCACTCTTCCCTGCTGTACCAGTGGAATGGGAACTCATTACCCTGGAGAGGAATTCTCTGATGATGGTTGTGTTGTAGTTAACAAGGTTGGGATTCATAATCATTTCCCCAAAAGGTCTGCTAATTTTTTTCCCTGCAAAAATGTACTCTCAAATGAGGTGGTTTATTTCATTGAAGTCTTGGTTTTATTTTACCACACGTGATCATACTTTGAGTAAACTGACTAGCAATTTGCTTTGAAAAGAAATGCCTCCTGCCCAAAGTAGTTCCAGCAATATGCAGTAAATCCTGAGCAGAGATTTCTTAAAGCTCTGGCTGAACAATTTGTTTAGAAATTATTCCAGCACTAGTTTGGAACTGTTTCAAGGGATGAGATTTATTTGCTCTGGTCACTTGTAATGTACTTGAAAGAGTAACTGGGAAACCACATTTGATCCTGTTCTTCCTGCTTCTTAAGGTTTTTCTCCTTAACTTCTACCAAAGCTTATGTGTAAGTTTCTTTTGCCTTCAGTGACACCTTCATAGAGCTCTTTGAGTAATCTTCATAATAAGTGGCACTGGCACCGGTGAGCGCTTGGTCAGTGTGGAGGGAAGAGATAGAAGGGAAAGGCATTATAGGAACGTGCATGTGGAAATGTCCCTAACGCCATCGTAGCATGTGAGTCTGACAGGAATGGAGTCAAGATTGTCTGCATTGCAACTCGTTGCCATAACTATGAGACATCCTCTCAGTTCTTGTGCTCTTCTCTTTGTATGCCCTCTTCACATCTTCTGCCTCTTCTTCTTCAGTCATGCAGAGGAACTCACAAAAGCAGGAGTTTCCACTGGAAAAGAAGGGCTCTGAAATTTTCATTGGCTTAGTTTAGGCTGAATTTTACATTAATCATAATGGGCCGCAGGCAATTTCCTCCACTTGTACATAATTCCCTCGTAACCTAGCTGCCACCTGACTTTCCTGTAGCTATCACAAATGACTCCACAACTGTGGAAAGAAGTAAAAGTGTCTACATAGCTCATACAACTTTAACAGCTGCTTCTAGAGGTAATTTTCCAGTGGGTGACTCCCACGGCTGGTCTTTGCTCATTCAACTCCATGTCTCTCTGTGACTGATTACTGCAGTGCCATAGATTATATAGAGGTGTCTTCTCACAGACTGTCACAAGCTTCTGGAAGGAGCAGTGAGTTAGCTGCTTGCTAGTCTTGCAACTTATAATGTTGTTTTAGTGCAACAGTTAGCTGCAAAGATTTTAGTTGTGCTTCATCTGTGTCTCCCTCCTTCCCTCAAGAAGGGCATATGTACTATCTCATAGTGATGCAAAGCGCTTGGGGTCACCTTCTTCACCCACTGATATCTCTGCACAGCTATCATACCCTGTGCCTATTGCCTTTAAATGAAAAGGCTACCAGTAAGATATCTGAGAGGGACATCTGAGGTCAATAAGCAGGCAGAAGAGGGAAACGAATGCCAGTTGCAGCTGTGAGATCTCATAGCACAATTCAAAGGATGAGCATGTGTCTATGCATACAGCAATATGATCATATATGCTATAAAACACCACATTGGCTTGGTTTTCTCTACCATCTGCACAAACCTGAGTCCATAGGTGAGGTTTCAAAACAAGGTCTTGTGTCGGAGGAAGAAACTGTCGCATGTTGACTCCTTGCCTTGGAGTGTATGATGCTCTGGACTGTAACCAGCTTTAGCTTTGTAGGACTGGAGCTGCTGGTGGGTTTTTTGGCTCTTCTAGCTTCTGTAGAAAAATATTGCTGCTGATCCACAGCTGGCTACTGGGGTCCTTATTGAGATGACAAATTAACTGAAGAAAATGAGAAGGAGAGAGGGCAGATCCTGTTCGAGCAGGTAGGTGTTTGAGGCTATGAAGAGCTGACAACAATGTAAATCCATACAGACCTTTCTTAAATCTGTGGAATCTGGAAACATTTCATGTCAAGTCAGAGACAGAAGAGCAGCATAGAAATTTTCCCAATAGGGAAAGTAAAAACCAGGTCACTTGTATTTGCTATTTTCTGGTTTTCCTAACTTTGGATGTATTGAGCTGTGTAATAACTTGCACATACCTGCAAGCGATGCAGAGCACAGCAATCAATAATACAAGCAATGATAATCAGGTGTTTCAGCCATCTGACATGAGCAATCTCCAAAGATAATTCTCTCCCACAGGACATTGCTAAACATAACTTCAGTTTATTTCTAGCAAAAAAGTAAATGCTTACCTGCCGTGCAGAGATGAAACTTGCCAACAGTTTTTCTCCTGAAAACTGAAAAGAGATGGAGGTGCGGGAAAAAGCATGGGGAAAAACCCACCAGTGCCTGAGGTGGCCAGCAGATAGCTGGTGCTGTCTGTGTTCCACAGCACTGGTGTTCCTAAAATCCTTAGAAAGGCCTCAATAAATTTGCCTCTATGTTCAGAAATGCCAGGAGAACAGAGGAAGTGCAAGGGACTGTGAGGTTGAATTTATTATTTGTAGAGACCAAAGCATCCTAGCCCAAAAGGCCACAATGTACATATTATCACCACCTTGGTTCTCAGCTAGGATAAGCTGTGGTGTGAGCCCAGCCTGACTGAATAATGCTGCCCACAAGCTGCAGACACAACTTAAAATTACTCTGTTCCTATATATATATTGAATCCAAGTTGATGTGGCTAATGCCACTTGCAGATATTCACCACAGTAGTTAAGTTTCTCTGAATTGGCTGGCTGTTTCTTCTTATTCTGTTAACTAAACCTCCCTGCTACCAGCCAGGCAACTTAAAAAAAAAAAAACAACAAAATTAATGTAACCCTCAACAGTTAAAAAGGAAAACAATAAAAGCCAGGCTTTACCCACATGTGTAGCCCCATTGCTAGACAAAAGGCAAAAAGAAGCCTTGGTGATTACATAGCAACAATGCTGACTCTTCCCCTAACATTAATACTATCATTGTAATTAGTTGTAAAATTGGATTGCTCTCAAGCTACTAAAAAGAAAAAAAATCTTTCTCATTCAGCATCCCCAAAATGACGTTTATGTAATTCAGGACTTCACCATTGCTGTCCCCTTTCAACACAGAGCAGTCAGCAGTAGCACATAAATTTTTATGCCTGCCCATTACAACGCGTTGTATAAAAAGAGAGAGGGTGTAGATGATAAAATTAATGTGAAAGTTTTCATCATGATCTAACAAAAGCCAAATAGTTTAAAGCAGGTGGTAATGGACATTCCCTAACTCTGTGCCTCCTGTTTGGGGCTTGCATCCTTGGAAGATCCCACAAAGCTGTTTTGTGCCTGCACGATGAAGTCCTTCACTCTGCTGAGGAGGCTATTAAGAAAAAGGGGAGAAACAAAGATTGTCAGATGTCAGTATATCAAATGATCAATACTGCTTTTTTTTTTTCATTATTCACAAGCAATGGAGTGGTAGATAAGGATACATATCAATCAGAGACAAAATGTTTAATAAAATCTTGTGGTCTCTGTCCCTCTGGGTAGCTTTCTGCTACATTTTATAGGTCATGGTCCATGAAATTTCATAGGAACTTTCATATATATTCTCTGTTGCAGAGTATGACATTTATTTGTTATTGAGCAATATAATTTAGGGAGGATGAAGATGCTTTATCCAAAACAACATACGAGGTAGTCTTTCACACAGTGATTTGTTTGTAATATATCTGTACTTTGGGATCTCTGTATAATTTGGCAAGCTGCTTATTTTCTTCCTAATGGGAAATAATAAATGAATATGTTTTAATAATGATTATACTTATAAGAGGCCAGGATACTTGTTAACTTTAAACTCAGGTTACACCCTTTGCTTTTATTTTTCACCTCCTGACCCAGACTGTCACTACAAAAAGCTATTATTTTTGATCATGAGAAACATGAGCAGCAGATAGTTAATCATCATAAGAGTCAGTGCTGAGCATTGCATTCCGATCCCAAACACCAGGGAAGTCAGGAGATAATGTCTCGTGGGTGCTGCTTTTATTAGTTAGTAGCTGCAGGAAGAGAGAAAGGTGAGTAGGGACTGGAGGTTGAGAAGGATCAAAGGTTGAGAAGAATAGTATGGGGAAGTGCCACTTTTTTCTCCAGCTAAGTGGTATTGTAAAGGAATATGCCTGCTTATAAAACAAAAGTCTTCTTGATATTTTGGTTGTAGCACATTGTCCCATAGGCCTGTTATCTCTTTTGGGATGCATAGAACCTGCTAGCTGTAAGCTAAATGTCCCATATCTGTGTGTTTTATATTTAAAAATCCTGTGCGGGACACCTGAGTGACAGAAAGTGAAGGAGAGAAAGGAAGAGAAACACACGAGAGGAGCAGAGTGGGATGCTGGATCTGTATCACTACACAACATAGAATACAGTTGTGACCCCTCAAACTTACTGGTTTGCCACAGCTTCAGTAGTTACTATACAAGACCATTTATTCATTGTCCCATGTTGCTGCTAAAGTGTTTTCCCATTTCAGCTCAGGAGTGAGCCCTGGAAGTGGTCAGAATTGTGTATATACAGAGGTGGACATTCCTGCACCTGTATGTGCGTATACAAGCTCACATGACCTACAGCGTTTCTTGATGAAACCAGAGGAGAGTCTGCAGTGTGAAGGCCCTTGGGGCTTGGAACCTCAGTGAAATATCTATTTGGGGAAAAAAATGTAGAGCTTTTCTAGCAACTCAAAATGTGTGAGGGCCTGTAGATAGCTGTAAAAATTCCTGCTCACTCAAATCACAAAGCGTACCACTATCAAAATTTAATCTGAGCTCTTTAGTGCATAATCATATTTCACTCATTTTCCTTCATCCTTCTGTGCCACCAACAAGCCAGAATTCATAATCCAGTGTTTTACATGTAAGACAAGTGTAGCAAGTAGCATTTGATGACCTATCTTTCATTTCCCTCCCTTCCACAATCAATAGCGTTTTTGGCATACGTCTCTCTTTAAAGTTTACTCACAGCTTTGATTTCAAAGTGAGATGACAGCAGTCATTTCATCACCCGGCACTCCTGAGCCTGCCTTTGTTCATAAGACACCACGCTCTGGTAAAAGCGATCCTTACTTGGCAGGGTACACACTGGGACCAATGCTGCTTGGAACGGGAGATCCTCTGGCAAGTGACCAGTGCTGTGTCTTTAATTTTTATCCCTTGAAATTCATGACTTCTGGCAGCAGTTCACGCAGATCTTGTTTGGTTAGCCATTCACCTTTAGTGGCAGTGATCCCTCTTGCAGTGCTGGTGCTGTACACATAGTGTGAGGAGGAGAAAGTATACAGATGTGACAGATGTGTTTTATTTTTTGCAGCTGGATTTGAAAACAAGCAAGGTGTATATGAAAATACATGTGGTTTTCTTGGATTTTTCCACTCTTCTCTTGGTCTTCTTGGAGCTTCTACTGAAGTACATACCCCTTTCCTCTAAAAACCCTGAAATAGCTGTCAGATAGATGCTGAGGTGGCTTTTTTGATTTGGACTTTTGTATTTAAGGATCGGCCTAGTAGCACTTGAGAAGGAGGCAGCTGAGGTCCTCTCAATGAGTCCCTAAATTGCATCAGATGTCATGGAGTCAGTATGGCTTGTACATATTTATAGACCAATAATTCCTCAAAATTACTACTCCTGCCAGCCAGTGGCCTGCATGGCTATGGGTTTCACCATCTTTATGACTCTAACATGAATCCTGTTGCTGGAAATGCTGGTGTGCATGCTGATGCCAGTGGAATGTTCTCCCCATGCTGAGTCCAGCTGTTGTAGGTTTTTTTTTTTTTCCTTCAAGGGTATGTTTGAGGGTTGTCACGCTTGTTCTTGACTGCTCAACTCTTGATCATTTCCTAATCTTAATTTATACATAGGGAGATATAGCTTTTGCTAGTTTCAGTCTCAAGTCTTAATAATGTCAGCCAAATTTCTGCTAAAAGGTATTCTTCAGACCATCTTTTCCTTATAGAAAGAATAACAAAAAACAATTTACCTCAATCTTTGCAGACTCTGGCAATCACTCTGACCCTTAGAAATAATACCTTGCATTTGATGTGGTTTTGATTATACATTTATCTCTGCAATTCCCTCACCACACCATGTTTCTTACACACATACACCTTTCTAAGCAATTCTAACCAAAATGAACTTAAATCTCTCATCTTAGTAAAAGTTATGACTTTCACAAGTTAAAGATGAAATATAGATTGGTCCAATTCTGCTCTGTGCTCTTGCATCCGTATACCTGTCTTACTGCATAAAAGCCATAAGAAAAACCTGTATAAAATTTTGACATGTATTTTGTTTGCTATTATGGTTTGTCATGTGTTTCATTACATCTTGGACACACATAACTAAACAATTTCTTAAGAAAATGGACTATTTGCAGTCATCTGCTGGAAATTTGGAGCCAATGCTTCATGCCATTTGTCAAGATTTTTGCCATGGAAGCTTGGGGAGCTGTGGGGACTGGGCAGCCTGATAGAGGGCTGGGGAGAGGGTGAGAACTGATAGTTGCAGCTATGAAAGTTGAATGAGGAGAGCACAGAAACGCATATAACTTCAGTCACTTAATTCCTGAGAAATGTACTTTGCAAAGGTTGTTTGATAGGCATAAGAATTACTTAGGAGACACAAACATTTGGATATAGAGGTACATTTTGCTGAGATGTGCTTGGGCTGTGCACGAACCAGAGTGAGGGCTCTGAAAGTCAGGAGTTAGTCCGAGACAGAAGAGCAGTCTATTGGAAAGACATTCTTGTTCTACCATTGCTTCTCCCAGAGCAAATGTTTACATAAATGTACATTTTGAAAAAAGCTGTGTAGCATCTTAACAGTACTGAAAGCACAGAAAAGACTGTATGACTTGAAACTCGAAACCAGTTTCCACATCTTTTTGCTGTAAGGACTGATAGCCCTAAAGAAATCCCACCAAAGAGTCCATGTTTTGCAGAGATTTTCTCAAATATCAGGAGTCAAGTTCCCTGCCACGTTTTATTGCAATACTCCCACACCGCCAGACCTTATTCTGTCAGTTCAGAAGAAATAATCACATATTCTCTATATGGAATTCAGTAGAATTAATCACATAGTCTTTATATGGATTTGCTATGAATGAGAAGGTATATTAATATACAGGCAGCTGGTGAATATTACAATGAATAGCTTCCTGTTAACACAGAGCATCACCGCATCTCTTTGAGCAGAGATGGTTAGCTTAAAAGAACATCTTTCATCTGTGTAAATGGTTTACTTGGGGGCATTGCAGATAGTTCTGAATAGAATTTTTTTTTTCACAGAAACAGAGCTAAAAGAATAGCACTAGTAATTGCATTCTCCAGTGCCTCCCAGTGCTTTACAGGTTATCTTCTATGGAAAAAAAAATCAGCTATTGGCAGCGTGGTGAATTTAGTAATTGTAACTAACGAAGTTGTTTCTTTTTGTCTCTGTTTTAGGATGGAATGGGGAACCTGAGAATCACAGAAAAAGGTCTAAAGCTCGAAGGAGATTCAGAATTCTTGAAACCTCTCTACGCCAAAGAAATCCGGTCAAGACCAGTAAGTTGTTGGGAAAAGAATGAGTATGTTTCTGTAGATTTAACAGTATGAAACCATGAAGTGGCAGGGTGGCATTGTTATCAAATAAATTACTTTGGCCACTCTATACAAATGTAATTTGGGGAGTGAGACAGTGGGTGTCTTTTGAGGACTTTATTTGGATACTATGTCCTCTGGGCAGTTACAAAGTTTGATATACACAGGTTTAGTTTTTGTAAGCCACAGTTAAAATGCTTTCAGGACCTCTGAGGTTTCACATGGTCTTTTTATCTTCTTTTGAGGTAAAACATAAAGAACCCTAACCTGAGAGACCTAATATTTTCAAGGTAGAGGCATGGCAGGCAGTTGTGAAATCCAGCTCAGTAGTTACTCCTTTTCTGCAGAAGGCAGAGAGGTGATGTCTTGGCAGAGGGGCCTGATCTGTTGCTAGCTGGAACAACAAACCCATTTTATGTGCTCAATCCTATTTCATATTCTGTTTTAAAATTATGTGCTGTTAAAATTCAGTGCTGCTAGGAGACACTGCTTGACAAAAGTGTCAAGGATGTTAATGACAGAAAATGAGAAAGAACCCAAGTGTGATAGAAATAGCATTTTCATAGAAGCACTTCATTGACTGTCAGTGACTTTTGATCTTTCTAATGCAGTGCTGTTTGTCCTGAGCAGCTTTAAAGTAACTGAAACAATTATAGAGAGTTTCCAGGATTCTGCTCAGAAGATGTCATCTGTCTTGTTTCCTGTTCCACAATGTTAATTTGAGTCAGATACCAGCCTTCCATTTTGATAAGGATAGCAGATAGCTAATTAAATAAAGGTAACATCCCTTCCTCTCAGTATTTCAGTGCTCTTGTAGAAATTGGAATTTGTAGCGTAATCAACACAACAGCCAATACAATACCCAACTAAATTATTAAAGCTTGTAACCTCTGTAAGATGGCTAGGAATTGATTTGAACAAGCATAATCATTTAGGAAGAAAAGTTAATAAGAAAACGTTCATATCTATAATGTTTTCAACTCTGAATTAAAACAGAGCCATAGAACCTTACATGTCATATACTTCATAATGTAAAATGTGTGGAAAGGTGCAGCACTCAGTTTGATAAATAGACTGGCAAATTGCTACTTACATTTCTTATTCTCTAGACAGATTGTTGGAAATAATATTTGATTACTAAAAGAACTGAGAACCATGTCTTGCTACTGGGGAGTTTACTGTTTTCATATTATCATATCGATTTACATTTTAAGGACAAAAGGTGTCCCATTCTTGAGGTTAGGAAACTAGTTTCCACACCATTGACAGTTTAATGAATGCAAGGAACAAGAAACAGAAGGTCAGGCCTGTGTGTGTGTTCCTTGCCTTACCCCTCCTTCAGGATTTTTTTTGCTGTTAGCCAGAGAAGGATCTAGCTGCAAGCCAGAAGGTCTAATCTACAGCCTAGTGAGTTGGAGCATCCCTGCTGGCTTCAGTAGACGAGTCCTGGGAACTGTATTAACTACAGACTTTCATAAACCTCGTATATAGTTTCTTTAACTTCTCAGTTTCCAGTTAAACTGGAATAGCCTGTATTGCCTTTCATGTTGCTCAAAATGCTGGAACTACTATTGGGCTGGGGGCAACAGGGGCAATCCTAATTATTTCAGTCAACTTCTGCTTTCTTGTGATGTGTTTAAATTTGTCCTCTTGTAAGGAAATGGAAGGTTACAGTCTATCAGAGGATGGTAGTTTTAGAATATTTTAAAATATTATTAAATAATCAATACTATATTTTTTAAAAGAACAGTAGTATGACCCAGTATTCTCTTGGAGGGAGGCAGTTCACGAACTTGATGAACATTGCTAAAATCAAGTGCCAAACTCAGATCTCAGTAGTACAGATGAGTGTCTATGCTAATTCTATAGTGATCTTCTCTGGGTTTCCAAGAGTGCATAATGTTGCTTTAAATATGCAAAGTGTCACAGAAACAATTTAACAAATAACAGTAAAGAGCATCCCAGGAATGAACTGACACATAGTATTTTTCATATGTGTAATTGGAGAGAATTGTGTGTGGTAATAGATAATGGTTTTATAGGGAACTTGAAAGACTTTCAGATGCTGTTATTTACAGAAGACTTTAAAAAATGCAAAACCAAACAACATATTTAATTTCAGTATTGTTGTCTGTGGTAGATGAAGGGGTGTCGATGTTGTGTGGAAATGGCAGGGGAAGAATCGCTTCTTGTCTAAGTGGCTGCAGTCCCATGACCTCTGTGGGATGGGTTTTCCCACTCATGTGTCTTGGCAGAGCTGCTCCCTACACTGCCCTAGTGCAGGCAGGGCTGAGCAAATCCTGCTAAAATATCTCCAAAGCATGAATTGTGATAATTCTTGAAAGCCTGAATTTACCACTGGTGCCTCCTCTTCTCATCTGTCTCTCTTATGTGCCAGGAAGGTGGTAATTAAAATTACACACAGACTTGCTTTCCTAGGAGCTGCACCTTCTCTTTTAAAGTTAGTTTTGGAATTCCCATTAAAAGTTTATTGCTTTTTCAAATTAATTTGGCATGAAGAGCAGATTAAGGCATAGAGGGGAGGAAAAGCCCTTAAATGTCAACACCGGAGACTGGCTCTGTGGGAACCTCTGAGCATCTATAATTTATGCCTTAAAGAGCTCTAGTAGATACTACCCCTTTCATCACCTTCTGGAGTGAGTAGTTGCATTTAGCTTGCTCCTTTTGGAAGGTAACTCGTTGCAACTGACATTACAACTGAGAAGAACAGAATCTGTTGTCCTGTGGCATGTAATTGATAACAACTCAACCACGGCACTCTTCTGGACTTGCCTTCACAAATATTTGCAGAAGGATTAGACCCACGTGGTTCAGTATCATACTGGAGAAGTGGCTGACTGACACAAACTGGTTTCTTAAAGCTGCTTCCAGCCAGTTTCTTTCTGCATCACCACCGGCTCCTGTCTCAGGAATGACACCCCCCAGGGTCACTTTCCTTTTCCCTCACCCCTTCAAGAGCGACGCCTCAAAACCCTCTCTCTCCATATAACAAACATCACTGTTCCTGTTGTTTCACCATCCTGGTCCTGGCTCAGTTATACTGGGTTTGTAGTGCCTCCTGGATTAGAAGACTATTTCTCAGCATCACAGCTTGCTAATAAACATAACCTTATTACCACATGAGCCTAAAGTTTATCTGGAGATTAATGAATAGTACCTGGTGGTAGCAGCATTTGCACCCTTGTAATCTTGTTTGAAAGAAATGAGGTGGATGTGTTCCCTTTTCCAGGAGTGTTCAGAGCATCTTAAACCACCAGTTGAACATGTTGCACACTATACAGTATTTTCCATACCACTTGCATGGAACATGAGCATCTCGCTGCCTTTAATTAAGAAGTTAACTGGACCATGAAGTATTGCCTATGTAAATAAAAGTGATTTGTACTTAGTCAAGAAGGTGCATTAGGAATCCTTGCATTTCTTTACTTGCACATAAATTATGGAGATTATTAAAAATTGGAAGGGTCATCTATAAACCCATCTGTAGCTCAGCTGCACTGTCACTCTCAAAATGTAGCTGTCTTTCTAACTACTGTAATTTATTGTGGACTATCATGTGAACCATCTGCTTGCTTATAAATCAGACAAACTTTGACTGAAAGTTGCACATAACAGCACAAATTGTTAATTTTATGTGCTGGAAAGCAATGGCAACAGTTTTGTGGTCTTCAGTCTTCATTGCCTTAATTTGAATAGAGATTTAAAACTAGAAATTTTCTTGCCTTTGTTGAGAAGAGAGGCTAACGAGCAGGTTCCTTGAAACATACAGTAAGAACACATTTGGCCTTCTTAGTGGAGCTGGGGTGTTTTGAAGCTTGCCACATCCAGGTCTGTAAGTAATTTATGAGGGTCAAGACAGAGAACAGGCTACATGCATTTTACATTCCAGTAACAACAGAAATAGAAAGCTGTGCTGTGATTATACAGGAAAATCAAGTGAATTACTTCTCTCAGGAGCTGTGTGACAACCAATAAGATGATAATCTCAGCTTTAGAAAGCTGAGAAACATGCTATGAGAAGAGTGGGATGGTTTTGCCCTTTCAATGTTCATTTCAAGTGCATCGATAGAAAAAATAAACCTTAGTTTGCAAGTGTGTACACCTAGGCTTTAATTTTCTTACGCTGAATCCTTTTAAAGACAAGAGTATGGATTTACCTGACAAAGATTTTTTGCAGTATAAACCTTTTGGCTGGGGTCCTGCCTGTTCAGCTCTCTTACAGACACTACTCATAGGTGGATCTGGGAACACAAATCTGAATGTGGGCACCAGCTTTCTTCTCTGTCCTCTGCTGCTGGGGGGCGATCTCCAACCTGTTCTGTTGTTGCACAGGTATAACTGATGGTAAAATTCACAGAGCAGATTTTGAGGAGATTTTAAATGTGTTTTAAAAGAGATTTCTTAGTGTGTTTAACCAGTTTCATGTTGAAGGTCTGCTTTCCATTATTTCTAATCAACTGAAAAAATAATTTAAAAGAAGAATCCTATACATCAAAGAAAAAAGCCTGAGGCAAAGTGCAGTGTCTTTTTCTGTTTTCCTTTCTGTGAGTGATGTTAGAGGTCCCTATCCTGTTCACTGTGTCTCACTGAGAGCAGTGTGCTTGCTCAGATTGTTGAAGCAAAGCTGGTCTCATTTGGAGCCATATGAAATAACAAGTGACTACAGTGGAAGAAGGACTGGGTTTGCCATTAACACTTGGCTGTGATTCTGCAAGGGCATCTGTTTGGCCTAAAAAAAATCACACTTGTTAATTAGGGCTGATAACTGCTATTCCCTTTACTGGTATTTAGTAACTTCTCATCAGCATAAAAGCTAGACCAGCAAGTACATAAAATGTGCTTGTCGGTACTTTACATTTTCCCCAGCCAGCGTTTGATTGATAGAAATTTTAAAGGAAGCTTTTAAGATTGATAAATAATTATTTGGCCAATGTACTTGTCTCCCTATGTTCAGATCTGGAAGAAGAGTAGTACAATTTTAAAGCACAGAAGCACTTTGGTAATGGCCATGTTCTTTTGTATTATTTGCTCAGCAGGTCTACCTGCCTCAAAGCTAAAAATACACACTGAAAAACAATAAAACATGCTTTGGATTAAACAATGACATGCACCCACTACGGGGCATTCCCACTTCATAGCCATAAATACGTATTTATAAACAATGTAACATACTAATTGGGATTAAAAAGCAACATTCACCCATAAGGAAAGGCAGTGCAGATGGGAAGATGATTGGAACCTCATATGATGCTTAAACTCTGTACTAGAAATTTAGCTTTCAGTAAAGGCTTAGATAGCATGAAAGAAGGCTGCTATTTTTTGAGGAAGGAGACCAAATAGTTCCTTTTCTTCCTTTGTCAGAGTTTACAGAGCAATAAAAGGATATTGAATTAGTTCCTGATGATTTGGTCTAGCAAAGTGCTTAAGGATTTCAGCACACTCACAGAAACCATCACAGGCTGGAAATGAAGTTTTTCTCAATGTGCTGCTGTCAATTAGCAGTCCCTGTGCACTCCCACCACCTCTTTGGCAATTACTCTTCCCAGCATTTAGCTATTCCCTTAGTGACTGGTTTTCTTCAAAGAAGAGAGGAATGTTCTCCTTTGCACACCAGGATACAAATGACCCTGTAAGAGCTCCTGGCAGCTCTAGAGATGGTGGTCTCTTGCCTCTGGAGGAGTTCAGCTGCTGCTCTGGCTTTGGGTGGAAAAAAAACCAGGCTACCTGGGGTCGGCTTCTGAAGCACAGCACTTCTTCTAACTTCATAGCTTACTGTTTCTTGGTGGGATTTTGGCAGCAGATTTTAAAATATTGTTTAAAAGCCTTAATAATTATAAAGAAAAGAACTAAGTTACTCATGATGACACAGCCAACAAAAGAAAGCTTCATGCAGCCATGCCTGGCTATCTTATATTCACCCTGTAGGGTTTGTTAAGCATTGGCTGTAGCACCACTCCAAACCGCTTGTCACAGGTTTTGTGCCAGTGTGCTTTTGCTATAAATGTTGCTCTCACTTTGGTCAGTTTGAGTCTTGCTTGCCCAACAGCTATCAACAGAGAGGAGAGCTGGCAGTCAGTGGGACAAGCAGTAAAAAGAAACAGAAGCGCCGAGGCAATGTTTTGGCAGAAGCGCCCTCACCTGATGCACAGATATTGTTGCCATCGCCAGTCGAAGCAGATTTGAGTCCACAGATGGCAATAGACTGTGAGTGTCCAATAGGATTTATAAAATTTATGCACTCTCCTCTTAATAAATTTCATTCTTGAGCAATAAAATCCAGAGAGCCTACTTCAGGCTGAACCTTGGTTGCCCCAGTGCTGTCGAGGCAGTTAGCGGCTCTGTGATATTTGCAGCGTGCCGAAAAGGTGAAAGTTTAAGTAAGTTTTACAGAAACTACAGAAATATTTCCCTCTAGCTGTACAGCAAAACTGGCCAGAAATCTCTCCACTTTGAATTTTGAAGGAAATTTTGTAGGCTGGCTGAGAGGGTACTTCCAGTAACACCAGGATTAAGTCTTGCTTTGTCTGTTCTCCATTGTTTGCCTAAACAAGCTGGTGTTGAGAGAACACAACAGGGAACTGAATAATCCCACAGCTGCAAAATCCGAGTATCCCAAAGAAGAGGAAGAGAGGAAGCTCTGAAGTAAACAAACTTTCTTAAATAACTGCACAAGTTTTATTTCAGAGTAAAATCTTGTGAAGGCTGCCTATGGCGTTTTGAAAAGGATTTCATTAAATGTTGCTAACTTGTCATATGCTCTCTTAAATGGAAGGGTAATGGCTCATAACATTTGTAAGCTTTTTAATTTCATGCAATATGAGCAGTGTAATCAACACCTATTAAAGGCAATCATCTGTGCCAAGTGGGCTACCTACCTTGGCTTTTGTCTATATTTTCATCGTGGGTACACCTCTGAACTAACTCGGGGAACTGTGTGTTCATACTTTCTTATCTTCACATCAGTGGAAATTTTGTATCCAGAAAATCCGTTATGGTCATTGCAGAATTATCTGAACCCATAAGCTGAATAAACACTTTATGGTCAATGGGATTCACCTTCTAGTTTAGGCCGTTAGTAGCTTTGAAGCCAAACATGAAGGAGATGGAGAAATTCCCGAGTGATCTCCCATTTCATTGACTTTTTCCCTTTGACAGGTGAAATTTTTCTGCTTGAAGGGGTTGTGTAAGTAGAGGGGACATGTTCAGACCATGTGTTTGTTTTGCTGTTCTGTTCTGATCCAATTCCCTTCTCTTCATTTTAAACATTTGCAGCTGGACTCTGCAGTCATAAAAGCAAGTGATGTGCATCACAGCTCAAAGTGAGGCACTGGGCTAAGGCTGAGTGCCCTGTAGTCTTTAAGCTTTTTGCACTGCTATTTTACCATGATCTCAGATACTGCTTGTATTTCATCTATGAAGAGGAGGGCAGTGGGGCTGAGTTTTGTGGTGGGGCCTGTATTTCCACAGAGATGTTACAAATAACATCATGTTTTCAACTAAGTCACAAGCCTTGAGACAGGAGTGCAGGCACTAGAACCTAAAGGAACAGAATAAACATTTGATTTAGTTTATTCCCCAAAAGGAAAATGAAAAGACGTGGAATTACTGATTTTAAAGTTGAAAGAAAAAGTAGCTGAGCTGAATGAGTTTGGCAGGCAGTTTCTTGCTGTCCTTGGACATGCACCGCGCTTCTTGTCTGTTATTTCAGCTTCAGATTAGCACCTCAAATTTGTATGCTACCTCTATGAATGAAGTGGAAAGATGCTGGGAAGCTTGTTTTTTTGTAATCAGCTTTTTTTTTATGGCCTCTCAGTATTCCTACAGGCTTGTAAACCTTCTAGAACTGTACATAGTCCTTATTTTTCTATGTTTAGTCTTATATTAAAAAAAAAAACACAGAGGGTTTACTGGGGGATTCATGAGAGTGGGACACATCAGTCAGACCTACTGTTGATGGCTTTTCTGCTGCTTACTTGTATTGTCGGACAGGTATTACTGTTAAAAGAGAAGCTCTGCTGGTAGTTGACTACAGCTGACCTGAACCAGCCCGTGGGATTGAAAGTATTTGTAGGGTAGTCCTGAATTCTAAGTCTGAAGCTCAATCCAAATTTCATCTTAACAAGCTGTAGACTCGGAACGAAGTAAGCCTTACAAAGCACCTGAAACTGCTCAGGGGAAAACATGTGCAATTGTGTACTGCTGAATTTCCCTCTCTGTCAAGGGCAAAGGCCTTGAATTTAAGGATTTACTATGTCTAGACATCGCTGCTGACAGTCAGGATTCTGGCTGCTTTGGAAAGGCTGAAATACAAAACCAACTTCTTAATACTAAAAATGAAAAGGGAATAATCCTTTATAGAGTATGGATAGAGAGAAGATAAAGACAAATAGACAAAGGAAACACTAAAAAGAAATAGCACGATCCAATTACTGATTAGAAAGATCAAAACTCATTCAGCAGCAAAGTTATGTATTTTGTAAGGCAAGCGTTACTTGACAAGACCAGCTATATTGTCATTAGGAAGTGCAAGCACACACAACTGGTTTCACAGACAGTTCTCTGTGCGCTTTGATTTGCAACAGGAAAGGAACGCCAGACCTTCCAGGTTTCATTTACAAGTTGCGATGCCAGTAATAAGAGTTTCACTGATGGTTCTAAGTGACAGGTTTTGGATTTGGAGAAAGAAGAACACAGGGAAAAACAAGAACAACTCTAAATTTGCTACTTTTCTTTTAGGGAAAATTGGTTGAGGCTCTTGGGAAAATTGGTTTGCTGCTTTTGAAAGAAAACATAAGATTTGTTTGACTGTTAACGATTCTCTGGTTGGAACATCTCTATTTTCGATCTCTGTCTGAGGCCATGTCTGGCCATCTACTCCCATGTATGCTAGCATCTTTCAGGAAGGAACAGTCCCACACCAGTCTCAGCAGGACCCTTCTGTACGTGTGTAATAGAAATGGCTATAAATCTAGTCAGAGATAGGCTTTCTGATTTGTCAGTGAATCATTCATTTAGGCTTCAGTCCAACCAGTTATTTAAATATGTGCGTAATTTACAGACATAAGTAACTTCATTGACATCAGAAACGCTATTTGCATGCATGAAGTTAGGCATATATTGTATTCTTTGCTGGTTTATGTCCTGCAATTGCTACATATACTGCATATGTGTGGCAGAGCCAAGCCAATGGCACGAGTTGGTCTTACTGGTCTCTACAAACATGAAGACAGACAGTGCCCTCTCCTCTAAAAGGTTTTACATTGTCAGTAGGTAGAGAGGTAGTGGAACAGGAGATAGGGATGAGGGTGAGCAAAGCAGCTTGCTCATTCACTCCAACAGCAGCTGAGGATTGGCATGAGTCCTGTGTCCACATGCCTGCTTGTTTTAGTAGATCATATGCCTCAAATGTAAAGGGCTGGGATGACAGAGCTGGCAGATATTTTCAAATAAAACCTGATACAGTAAAAAATTGTCGTTCTGATGGAGAAAGGGGTTGGGGGGGTAAAGAAAAGCAGTTTCCACGATGCCCATTTTTGTTATTTTCCTTTTTTCAGTTATTACTGCAGCTTTTCCGTATAATATGTCATGTCCATTGATTTCCTCTTGATCTGGTGTGATTCTGAGTCCAATTAACTTTTTAGGTTTGCTTCCAGTCTGGCTTTAAAAGGTAACATGATTTTATGAAGCAGGTTGTGCAAAGTACCAGGGAATCTGCTACTCATTTATCTCTGAAAGAGAATAATCTGTGGAATAGAAATAAAGATGTTTCTTCCTTTTTCATCCATTAAGGCGTGATCCTTGTTTAGTGTCCTGTCATGGAATAGCAGGAGATTCCTCACTTTCAGACTCTGAATTTTCCCTGAGCGGGAGTAGAGCAAATGCATCAGTGGCTTTTGTCTTCCCACCACTGAGGTTCCCCAGGTTGCATCAACTGTACAGTTCTGCTGTCGTCCGACTTCCGTGGGAAAATGCCCTTCCAAGGACAGAGAGAGGTCTTGCTTTAGGAAGTCCTTTATGGTCTACGAGGGAAGAATTTACTTAAAGTTTATTTCAAATGCAGAACTGCTACAGTTTGATTTGTAAATCTCTGTTCATGAAAATGGCAAGTAAATGTATGCCAAGATTTACAGTCTTTTGGTGAATGCAGGATACTTTTTTTGGTTTCTTAACTTGTATTCTAAAACTATGCAATGAAAAACCTAGGTTTCTTCCTTTCTCTCTCTGTCTAGCTGCAGCTTAAGACTCTGCTTCTAGTTCTTTTTCTCCTTGAGTAAAACAATATACCATTCTATTGTTCTTCTCTTGATTTACACAAGGGGTGGATTTGTCATGGGGCATTTAGTGAATAAAATTGGTTAACATCTGAGATCTGCTTCTCAGCTAAGAAACAAAAGATTGCTGGTGGCACCATGAATGAGTGGCTACTGATTCGGAGAGCAGTGTGCTGTTCACTGAATCATCCATATCACTCCTCACAATGCCTGGAAAGCCTCTTTTTCCAAGTACTAATGCAGGCTGAGCAATCCTCTTGGATGTCATCTGATGGGACTGCAGCCCAAGGGAGCACAGCTGATAAGTAAGATGTGGTTTTTTCCAATGAGAAACTTTGTAAGACATCGATATTTAAACACAGAAAAGTTAATAAAATTACAGACAATGTATTTGATTGAGGGGAGAAGAGGGGTCATTTGTCTAACAGAACAAGCAAATCTCTCCCTTAATTTCAGTTCTTTAATTTCAGTTCTTTAGCTTTAATTTCAATTCTTTAGCCAAAAGTTATTGTGGATTTTTTTTTAATTAAGTTGATCTGGAACAGTGTGAACTCTTTGTTTTTCATACAATCATTATTTTTCAAGGTTTATTTTGCAGGTTGGAAGTACAAAATGGGCATAGTTTTTCATCACTTTAGAACATTTGATATTTCCCTTTAAGAGGATTCACTGTTGTGTTACACACGTAGCTGAAGCTACACAGTAAATCGCCAAATAACCCGTAATCCAAATCGACACTACTTGCTGTAAAATGTCAAGAGTAAGTGATCAACCTGAGCTGACTCAGTGACTTGGTTTCCAAAGAGCTGTTGCTGGAAGACAGTGGTTGACTGTAGGAATCTGAATTAATTTCTTCCAGTTCTTCCTGTGGTTGAGTTCAGAGCCTGTGTCCTCCGTTTCTGGAGAAGATCCTTCGCTGTTTGAATGAAGTAAAGGCCAGGCAGGGCGATGGCATGTAAGTTGTCAATGCTGCTAGGTTGAGAAGCACCTTTTATTCCATGTTTTGCATCAAGCCAAAATATTCTATCTGTATTGCTGCTACATTCTTGAAATCCCCAGTTCCTACTGCAAGCTGACTTTTGCTGCATATGTTTCCTTAAGATCCCAACTGTTATTTATAAATTACAAACCTTGATGTTGGTACACAGTTGGGCGAGCAGCAGGCTTTTTGTTTCTCTCTGCAACATTATCTATTATACAGCATTCTGGGAAGCATAGCTTAGCTGCAATAGAAGAAACAGGAACATGCAGACAGAACCCTTCCTGTGCTTTTCCCTGGTAGGAGTCATTGGTTGGATATCTTCACTCATCAGTTTTGTTCCTCTAGAGTTTTTAAAGAACTTCAGAAATAAAAGCATCAGGAGGCAAATGCCTTCTCTTTAAAACCGGGGACAACCGTACAGGCTGAGCCACCCTGCTGATTGCCCAAAGAGTAATTTGAGGTCCTTGGTTTTTATTTGCTTCCCTATGCTCTATTTTACCTTCACACACCCTAATGTTTTTGGCTGCTTTTGCTATAACTCACTGTTTCCCCAAACAACATTCCTGTTTTCTTCCAGGCATGGAAAAAGCATCTGCTGCTCTTTCTGTGAGCCTGACATCTCTTGAAATACCACTCCCCAGCTCCCCAGTGGTGTTGGTTAGGGATGTATTTTTGCACATTGGCCCTGTACCTTGTGTTCCAGTCTCCTCTCCAACCTGAAGCAGATACTCAACAGTGTCTGTTGAATGGCAGCCACAAGATACAGTCAAATCCCAACACACAGCACCCTACTCCTGCTCGTGGATTTGTCCCACTGATTAGACATTTGCTGTCATGCTGTCTGTGTAGGAACACATATTTGGTGTCGCAACGTCCAGCAGGATTTAGCATCTTTCCTCCAGATCAATCCAATTTCACGTTACGTGCTTAGCTGCATCTGTCATTTTACTATTCAAGCATACTCTTGCCTTGACAGACATTCAGCCTCTCCAAGGCAGATGGAGGTTTGCAGATCTTCCTCTCCAATATGGTCCGTATCTGCCACTAACTTGTACTTGGCATTGGTGGTCAGTTTGGTCCCTCTGCTTATCCCTGTGGGTAAGCCCCTGTCTAAGCACATAGACCAACGGAGCATCCTTCTTAAAGGCTAGTATTGATCATTTCAGCAGAAGGAACAAAGTGATTAGATAAAAGCAATATAAATACAGTTTGTGCAAATGTCTCTGTGAATCCATAACCTTGTATCATAATTAAAACAGATCAGGTCACTTTCATATCACAGGTGCAGTTGTAGGCCCAGCCTCTATTTTCTGTCCTTCCTATTTTCCTAGATATGCCCATATAGAGTTAACTGAGTATATTTCTACAACAAATATTCCCACAACAAGACCAAAATGTGGTTTTTTAGCAATCATTTTATAGCACCTTCAAACATGTCACTCCGCTGTATGTGCTTACAGCAGCTCAGGGAAAAAAATGTAGACAAACCACAAATAAAAGCAAGAATTTGAATAGAAAACCTAAATTTTCTATCATCACGAATGGTCAATTGATCGTGTCGTGAACTGTGGTTCATGAAAAAATAATTGCAGATCCAGGAAATGAGATTATTACTCCGACAAAGCTGTTGAAAAGGAGAGCGCACTGAGCCCTGAAGACCTCTTTCCTAATGCACAGACCTGCAGTTGCCTATGGAGCACAGCAAACCTGAAGGATGGGTCTTGTAAAGAAGAGCCTTATGATTGCAATAGAAGCCCAGAAGCAGAAACGCTTTGATTGCAGGAACATGCCTGGGCTGAACCTTGTCATTTCACAGGCTGAATGGATTGGAGAGAACTCCACTAGGCGATCACAGAAGTGAGGATGGCCTGTGTCCTGCCTCCCAGCCGTAAGCATACTGTACTAGAGTTGCTTTTGCAGCGTAATTGCTTTCTCTGCAGGGCTTCTTCCTATTGATTCTGCTTGTGTGGATTTAAATTGTTTGCAGGTTGGAACTAGACTCAAGTTTGTCTGCATCTCTGCTTTTCTGTGCTAGGCAGCTCACGTGACAGTTCTATCTAAGAGACTTTAATGATGTCTAGATAGCATCACTCCCTCGCCTGCGCCTATGTGTTTGAATTGAGGAGAGTGGCTGGATCAGATAAGTTCAGAACATCAATAAATACGTGTATTTTGTTTGATGACACTTGTTCAATTTGAATCTTTTTCCCAGGAAGCAGCTTGTGTTGTGTCATTTTTTCAGTGTGCTGTGTAAATGCTCTGCATCTGCAACTGTCGAGGATGGTGCCATCCCATAGCAATGCCATCTGCTTGTTCACAAAGTGCTTTTTGCATAGATAAAAAATGTGTGGTTACTCATAATTAGGCAAATCACATGCTGTGATCTGTGATTGATTTGATTTCTGTTGCTGGCTACCTCGCATATGTCTATGTGTCCGTAAGTATTGTCTACATATCAGCATATGGATGCAGATGAATCAGAGACTCATGAATTCTTTTTCCCAATCCAGACAGTTGGAAATGTTTTCCCTTCTTCTTATTAAGAGCAGCTGAATTTCAGTAACATCAGGGGCCTCTGCTAGCATCTTGCCTGTGTTTCGTGCTTTGCATGTGTACATAAGTTGGCATGGCCATTTATAATCTAATTCAAGAAGTAAGCGATCCATGACGTGCAGCAAAAGGAAGTTATAATTTCTAAGCGATGTTCAGAGATAGCCATGTTATTAGCCTTCTCGGAGGATAATATCAGGATATATGACTTGGCGTTATGCAATGCAGTAACAAAATGCCTAAAAGGTGCTATGAATGTTGCAGAACCCGAATGTCACTGCTGAATCAGATTTTTGGAAAATATTACTATGCCTTTCTTAGTATTAACCATATGCACTATTTAATGCATATTCACATCACTAGCTGAGTGATATCCTAATTGTTTCTTGTTGTACTATCATCCAAGTAACACTGATAATAAGAGATTGGAAGTCATAAATTACTAATTCTGTCTAATCTTAGTATTGTCTTCAAATGCCTTTTATAGATAGTGAGGTATGATTTACCAGCAGTTTTAAAAGATGTTTAAGCAGGCAGTAGGCATACCAGAAAGCCTGTAAAACTGAAAACACAGAAACAGAGGTCTGCACACTTGTCTGGAGTAGAAGTTACAAGCAGTGGAGTAGCTGTACAGTTGGATGATTTAGAATATTTTAAACCTCAGCAGAGCTCTCTTTTCTCTCCCTGTCTCCTATGGTCCTGTGCCTACCTACAGCGTGTTCACTCAGGCAGGACATCTGTCACCACTGGTGTCTGACCATTACTAGGATACCCCAAGGCAGAACGTAGGCTGTAACTTTGCACAAAACCATAGTCCTGCTGCTACACCACCACCTAGAGATGAGGATCAGATCGGTGCAAGGCGCCACTGAGCAGCTACTCTGGTTTGGTATCTCTGCAGAAGAATTCAAATAAGTTGAAAAGCTTAGTGAATGCTTGCTTGATTTTTACTGGAAGTGGTGATCAATGTCCTGAGAATGTAGGACAGCTGTTCTCCTGTTTAAGAGCATTGCAGTTTCCCAAATCTTGCTTAGTTTATATGAGGGAGATCCATTCCCCAGTGATGCAAAGTTAATCATCAGCACACGTTTGATTGACCCTGGTATAAATGTTTGGACAAACGTGCTTGAAGCATTTTCAGTATTATTTGGTAATTTTACTGATCGTGCTGTTCTCGTCATTTCAGATGTTGTCTAAGGATATCCTGCCAGAGATATCCTTTTGACTATCCAAATTACAAACATACTGATTGTGCTCTATTTTTCCAAAATTGCCTGTTATAATTTCAAAGGATTTCCAAATATTTTTAATAATTCCTTAAAGCAGTCTAAGGACATCTGTTCAAGTACTGAATTTCCTTAAAGACAGCACTGGTTGGGATTTTTCTCAGCTACAAATTAGTTTTGTCAATCAAAATGCTTTTTCTGGTTTAGTCTCTGATCTAGAAGTTTTAGCGTCTCTTCCAGACTGAGATGAAGACAGACAGCTAGTGAGCTTTTAGGGCTTGTCTTGCCATATGTTTAACCTTGCAAACAACCAGTCGCTACCTTTTGCAAAGTCTGCTATATTTTACTGAATGCCTTACTGCATAGTGAGAAGACAAGCTATACTTTTTCTCTGTGTTTTTGCTCTTTTCACATTCTTTATTCTGCAGCAAGTGTCCTGTGTTTTAATATATTGAGTACCTGTGTCTACAAGCATCTGCATTGTTTAACCATTGGTTCTGCTAATGAGGGGTCAGAGTAAGAGGCAGAATGATGTGTTTATTATGTAGGATTTCCTGCAGAGATGAGTAGTGGATTCATGGCGGATTTAGATAACTAGGCTGTAGAGTCCTTAATTGATTCCAGCCTCACCTATCTGCAGAAATGGAGCTGTAGCCCACAGCAGGGTGGGACAATCCACCAACATCCAACAGCTTGACAGGACTAGAGGGAATGGCCTCAAGCTCCTCCAGGGGAGATTTAGGCTTGAGATTAGGAAAAAGTTCTTCACGGAGAGGGTGGTTAGGCATTGGAACGGTCTGCCAAGGGAGGTGGTTGAGTCACCGTCTCTGGAGGTGTTTAAGGTTCGGGTAGACGAGGTGCTTAGGAGCATGATTTAGGGATTCGTGGGAACGGTTGGACTCGACGATCCGGTGGGTCTCTTTCAACCTGGTTATTCTGTGATTCTGTGAACTCCACCAAGGAAAATGCTTGAAATGTCAGAAACAAACAGGAAAACATGCAAGAGGGGAAAAGGTGCATCGTACTCCCATTGATGTCTCCACTTCAGTTTCTCCAGACAAATGCTCAAAGGAAACCCTGGAAAGAAACAGTACTGGGAAACAGCATCAGGAAGGAGGCAACTGCTGATTTAATTTACAAAATTGCACAGGAACTTAAATCAAGGGCAGTGTAGTTCTATGTATTGCAATGGGATTGCTAAGATGGATGTGAGCTGTGACTCTGCTGACATGCCACAGCATCAAAGTTCATACAGGGTTGTGGTGAAGAGGTTAAAGTCCTAACAGTCAAGTCAGGGCGTAGAGAGCAAGTCAGTGGCAGCATGTGGGCAAGGAACAACATCTGCACTTGTGAGGAGAGGAGCTGGCAAACCTTGTTGTTGTGTTTGTGATGAGAGGAAGAAGAAATGAGAGAGAAAGATTTCTCAGTTCATCAGATACTATGCAAGTAGTGAAATATGTTGGGTTATTGAGCAATCAGGGATATCAGATGTATTTTATCTCAGATGTGCTTTACTGAAGAATTGGATTGAACCGTTTGGAGAGGAAAAGTTTAACAAAGAGAAGATTATTTTCCTGCTTTTCTTTGCATCAATCCCAAGAGTGAACTATATTTATTTTTTTAATATTTTTTACCTGGAAAAACTTGTAGATGAGTTGTTGCATATTATACCTCAGAAATGTGGTGTCTCAAATTTACAGTGTTATCATTAGTCAGATGTGTTTATTTATTGCATGCTGATGCTCTAACTCTAGGTCTACCAAGTGTTATGACAGTTTGTGTGAATATTACTTCACTACTTAATTATGTTTATGGTGGTGATGATGCCATTTTGATCTAAATTTCCACTTGCTTATGTGTATCAGAATACTTAATTTTGTGGCACGATAGCAGGAAAGTATAAGAGAATTGGCAGGTTTTGTCTTTTCGGTTATAATTTCTGACTGTTTTAAGACATTTTTAATTCTTTAATTATTCTTTTCTATGCAATTAAAGGAAGCTGGCGTCATCACCAAACTTACAACAGAGGAGACATTTTCTTAATCATTCAATGTGTAAAAAAAATCTGCACAATTTTCAGCAAAATGGAGTAAGTTTTTCAGCTCCTTTTCATTTCTTAATGGAAGAAGAATTATGGAAATGAGAGCGGGCGTTGCATTAAGTACTTGAAATGTTCCCTCCCTGCAGACCAATAAAAAACATAACTCTTCCATTAGGGAAATCTAGGTTTTTGAAGGCTGCTTGAATCTGAGCTGTGAATCAGTGAATGAGATGACTATACTGGGGTAAGTGTTTCAAGGTCTGATTATGTATTCGAAGTCTTTTGTAGGTGGATACCAGCTCATAGCTTGTCTTGTAAGGCTTCTTTGGAGCATCTTTTTCTGTGACACTTTTTATATTAACCACTTCATTTATCTTGTAGAACTTCAGTAGTGCAATCTCCTGTTATGCAGATCAGTAACAGAATTTTAAAGCCATGGGGATTGAATGATTTTTCCTAACTGAATTTGGACTAGAAGCTTTCCAGGTCTTTTCAAAACACTCCAGCTACTTGCATAACTCCATGAACAAAAGTTACTTGTGAAAGTCATAAATGTGACCTTTCTGTGCTTCATATGCTGTGTATAGTGATTGTAGTCTCACCTATAACTCTAGGTTATGCAGACTGTGACTATCTATCTACCATTAAAAATATCTTTCATTTGTAAGTGTGAAAGTGTAAGCGTGTAAATGAAATGAAAATGTAGCAGTAAACTGCCATCATTGTAGGTGTTCAAATTAGGTGTCTGACCAGGCTTGCAGAGAATTAGTACCAGAACAAGTGGGTATTCAAGAGAAGCCGTCATTTTTTCTGTGTTATTAAGCATGAAACAGTAATCAGCATTAGTTTCTAGGTTCTAGAAAAACACGAATGAAAATTAATAAAACTAGCAAAATCACTAGCAGTTGTGACCACTGCTCCTTACTTCTAACATACTAATTGCATTTCAGTTTCTGATGCTATATTACTTAAGCTGTCAAACATATCATGGAGGCATGTTTTGTCCTCATTCAGTGTACGAGGAAATGGAGACACCAAGAGCTTTTGAAACTTGCTCAAGATCTGGAAATGATTAAGTGGAATTCTTTCTTTCTATTACTTTTATTTAGTTGTAAATAGTCTGTTTGTAGCCATAATGGTCTAGTTATAATTGATCAAACAAAACTAATTTCCCCCTTTTTTGCTGAAAGGCTGATCCCATGGGTACATGCAGCACAAATAATTATAGCACAAAATATAATTGTGAATATTCATTCACCTGTGGGGCTAGTTTTTAGTTTTTTGAAGTTTGTTTTCTGCAAACACTGCTGGGAATCATTTACTCATAATTTGAAGTGTTTCTTGAAGCCCCAGTCCATCACAGGACTCCCCTGACTACATTCTTGTGCTCCTGTTGTGTTTCATGTGCAGACAAACTAGTCCTTCTGCCAAGATCCACAAAAATGACATCAATGCAAACATTAGTTATGCTGCTTATAAATTTAGGAGGCAAGGAGAACATGCCTAACCTACCAATCTGCCAACCCCATTCCGATTATTCATTCCTAATGGAAAGATTTTGAAACACTGGAAAGACATTTTGGTTCAGGAAGCACATGAACATAAAATTTTCAACTCCTTGCTGAATTTCTTGCTATTTTACCCCCTCTACCAGTCCTATGGCTTAGTCAATTGGTGAATTTAATCAGCCACCTGCTTTAGACGTTATGAAGAGACACTGGCAGCAAATTTCCACCTCACACATTAGATTTTTGGCTGATATAAGTTGAGGTCACCCTGTGCTAGTGCCTTAGGTGGTTAATAGCCCTGGAGAAACAAACTGTGTGGACTGGGGCTGCCTATAGAAAACACAAGTTCCCAGGTGTCTTGGATGCATTTGCACACAGAAGGAGCCAGATGGTTTTCTCTGTGGGTTTTCTTTAGCTTCGCTCTGCAGGAGAAATACCTGAGATGGATGCTGCCAGGTAGCTGTGTGGCTTCTATATATTAACAGCTGCTGTAGCTCTTCTCTCAGAGGTATATTTAAAGCATAAAAAAAATGGGAAATGGGCAGAAATCTTTGTAGTCAAGTGGGGTGTGAGGAAGACTTCAAGGTTTGTGTATCTCCAGACCCAATGAGGTCAGTCTGCTCCCAGGCTGGCATCCCAGACTGGAATGTGATGATGGTACATTCCGGATATTTCATAAGTGCTTTGAGATGAAAGGCAATTTCTCTGGGTTAATGAGGTTTTCTCGTTCGCTGCCCTTGGGTATGGCTCATTCACGTGGCCATTGCTGACTTGACCCTGAAATGCACTGTTGCAGTCAGCCACCTTCCCAAAACACCATGACCTTCAGGAAACTTAGGTCAGCTCCCATATAACCTGCACATTTTAAAACAACACATTGATTGACATATACTGGCAATAAAATTAGCCACCCCTGAAACAAGGCTGGCTCAGGACATTATGTGAGCCAGAGCTGTGGACTATAGTTTTATCCTGGATAATAAAAATTTGTGCAGGGTAGCCTATACCTCAACCACATGAGCAACCTGGGGACCTTTAACAGCAAATCTCCAGGTGTCTCAAGCAGTCTGGTCTCAGGCAGCTATCCTGTTCTTACGTGCTTGCTCTTGTGGTCTCTTTCCAGGGCAACCCACTGTACTTCCAGTCTGCCAGAAATGTGACAGTGAACATCCTCAACGAGAAGACTAAAGTCCTTACTCGCCTTGTAACAGGTAAGGAGGCAGAAAGGCTGTGTGGAAGAATTAAGAAGGGATGAAAGCAGGTGTGTTGTGGGATGTGATGGCTTTAGACAGCACACAGGAGGGGAGCCCAGGTGTCCTGTAAAGTAGAAATTCAAATTTCACTCCACTTTGTAGAAACAAAGCTAGCGACATGAAAGCTGTGCTGGAGAGGCAGCTGGCTAGTGCTTTCTGATAACGAAGCAGACCATGGTTTTCATTTGAAAGCCAACCCAGAGACAGAAAGGTTAGTTGTACAACTTCAGGGTCAAGAAGAACATATGCAGGCTGACATTTCTGTTGTAACAGGCACAGGCTTTTCCCAAGACACTTTTAACTTACCTGAGATCTTGGGAACTCTGCAGATTAACTGTGGCTGGGTTGGGATACTGCAATTTAGAGCTCTCTCTACACCTGCTGATGAAGAATGCTCTCGTGCTCCTGGGAATGATTGTGTTTGATGGGGAAATAGGTGTTTCATAAATCCCTAGCACAGAGCAGCCTTTGAATGAATGTATGTGTAATTTGGGTTGAAAGAGCCTAATGCATTATATATTCTAATATATATGATATAGGTTATATACTTACTTATTGAGATTTATCCAGGGACTGGGTGAAGTATTGCTGTGTGGCAGAGCCAGTAATCCATAAACATGTTGTTTCTACGTGAGACTGAGTTGTTTGGTTTGCTTATATAAAATCTTGGCCTCTAGTCACAGTATTAAATAATTAAATACGCAGCTTCACTAAGCAATGATTTAAGCGGCACGCATGAAAATTGCCTGGAGGAAGAAAATAAATACAACCCCAAGCTCCCTGATTCTCACATTCAGAATGAATGTGCTTAGCTTGTTCGTTCTCCATATATTTTCAGGAGGGTGTTTGGTTCACTTAAGCACCTCTGTTTCACAAGAGCTAAGGAGGACACAGTCAGTGACATCTCCCAGTGTGATCTTCTGGTTATTGAGCTCATTTATGCATTTGACAGCAGCTTTGGTTTCAGAGTGATGCAAAGATGTGGTCTCACATATTGTATGCTGCAGCCGTGAGTAGGGAGGCAGGTAATTAGCAAGTTACAAGTCAAACTTAAAGCTTGAAAATATTGGATTTTCTCAGAATGTCTGCAAGACTGTTAAGTATTTCCAGGGATCTCTGCATAGCCTCACTTTTCTGTAGCTTGAACCATGCTCACGATTGTGTGCCCTGATGCCAATACAAATGACCTGTGCAGAGAAATGCTGGGTGTAGATGAAGAAATACTGGCTTTCAGGTCTTTTTTCTCTTGTCTTTTGAGAAATGGGACTAGTCAGAAGATGGCCAGAAGTAATGGGAAGTCTGATCACCTGCCTTGTGCAGTAGCATATTCCAGGGAGGTCGTGCCTTCGGCTGGGTTGCTCGAGGCTGTTAGATGCTAATTTGTCCAAAGTTTAGCCTAGGCAGGGTAGCAGAGGGGTCTGTTCTTTGTAGCCTTTAAGCCACGGGCATGCACAGGATTGTTATTCAGGCAGCTGACGTTTATCGGGCTCTGCAACAAAACGCGTTGCCAGAGGCTTTCCAGCACTGCAGTGCACAGCAGCCTGCAGGAGAAGCAGCAGAATTGAAATAAGGGTTACAGAGGAAAGTTTTGCTCATCTAGAAACTTTCTGAAACGTGGGAGGTTTTGTCATATCCCTTGGCCTATACAGGGTTGAAATGGTCTAAAAGAAGATGTTTTGCGCTGGTGGTGATATTTGTGTTTTTCTTTTTGAAGAACCAGCCTGTGCATGACACTGATATCTTTTTAATCCAAGTATATTTAGCATGCAGAAAACCAGGATTTTTTTTACACCACAGTATTAGCCCAACAAAAATATACTCAGGAACTTTTGATACTTCTTACAGCTGCATCAATACTCTCAAAGCGTGTCTGGGTATAGTCATTACTATTTCACAGAATCACAGAATAACCAGGTTGGAAGAGACCCACTGGATCGTCGAGTCCAACCATTCCCACCAATCCCTAAATCATGCCCCTAAGTACCTCATCTACCCTAACCTTAAACACCTCCAGGGACGGCAACTCAACACCTCCCTTGGCAGACCTTTCCAATGCCTAACCACCCTCTCTGTGAAGAATTTTTTCCTAATCTCAAGCCTAAATCTCCCCTGGCGGAGCTTGAGGCCATTCCCTCTCATCCTGTCCCCTGTCACTTGGGAGAAGAGGCCAGCTCCCTCCTCTCCACAACCTCCCTTCAGGTAGTTGTAGAGAATAATAAGGTCTCCCCTCAGCCTCCTCTTCTCCAGGCTAAACACCTCCAGCTCTCTCAGTCGCTCCTCATAAGATTTGTTCTCCAGCCCCTTCACCAGCTTTGTTGCTCTTCTCTGGACTCGCTCCAGAGCCTCAACATCCTTCTTGTGGTGAGGGGCCCAGAACTGAACACAGTACTCGAGGTGCGGTCTCACCAGTGCCGAGTACAGAGGGAGAAGAACCTCCCTGGACCTGCTGGTCACGCCGTTCCTGATACAAGCCAAGATGCCATTGGCCTTCTTGGCCACCTGGGCACACTGCTGGCTCATGTTCAGTCGGTTGTCAACCAACACCCCCAGGTCCTTCTCCTCCAGGCAGCTTTCCAGCCAGGCTTCTCCTAGTTTGTACGTCTGCTTAGGGTTGTTGTGCCCCAAGTGCAGGACCCAGCATTTGGCCTCATTTCATATGTAGATTTGTCTTCTCATAAAAATTTTCCTACTATCCCAAGTTTATGACATACATAAGCATTAGCAAAAAAAAAAAATAGAAATAGTTGAGGGGTTGTTATTTGGGTAGAAAACTGTGCCCTTTTATAATGAGGGATCACCCTCTAAAAGCACAGACCCCTCTGTTTGATGTGTCAGTTGCAGGTTGTATCTGCAGAGCAATTAGAACAATCTCAGCAGGTGGACTTATTAATTATGTGAAACTACTATGTGATTTTCTTATACTTTTCACTAAAAAATTGTGTTGAATCTTTGTTTTCCCTCTAGGTCCCCAAGCAGTGGAAGCACACAGCCAAAAATTTGAAGTGAAAACCCTCTCTGGAAAATTGCTGTTCTCTGCAGATGACAATGAAGTGGTGGTTGGAGCAGAGAGACTGAGAGTTTTAGGTAAGAGTTTATTCACTAAATCACCATGTTAATATGCGCCTCTTCAAATTTTAGAATATTTTTGCCTGACTTTCATTCATGCTTGTGGAAATCTTCTTTAGGAGGTAAAACCTTTCACTGTCTTTATTGCTCTGACTACCCAAAGCAGATAATGGCCAGGAGTCCCTGTCTGAGGGGGTGCTTAACTTGTACAATATATTATTTCCCCTCCAGGAAAAACTATCCTGGAAGTGGCTTATCAGGCTCAGTGAAGCAGCTTTAAAACGAGCTTTGGAAACTGAGCAACTTTATCTGTTTGGTCTGGGATGAGGGACAGTGTGGGGTTGCTCTAAGGATGCTTCTATGGCTGTTATCACTGTGGATGAGGAAACCTCAGACTTCTTGTTTTTGATCACACCACTTTCCCCAGCTCCTCCTTCATTTTAATGCAAACAGCAAGGAGGAGACCAGCAGTGCAAAAGTCAGCATGAATTAGGAACCTAGATTAATTCTCTGAATAGTTTGGTGGCTTTTATATTAGGTGTTTTTCCTTAGCCACGTGCAAGAGCATATTGTGCATTTCTGAGCTGTCTCCAGCTATGCCGTGAGTAGGGTTAAGCATACCATGCATATGAGGAGGGGTCAACCTTACCAATGCCACTGCTTCCCCATCTACCTTCTGAGACTGATGGGGGAACTTGAGCTCTATTTTAGCCTGTGCAGGATTTGCCTCCCCAGCTGTCCTGCCTGCTAGGCTTTACATCGGTAATTCCTGAAAAAACACCTGTCAATGCACTTTGTGTTGGGAGAGTGGGGGTTGTTTATTGTTTGTTTGGTTATTATTTTTAATTAGAGCAAAGAAACAGTTGTGGTAATTGTAAAATTTTAAAATTTATTTGATCGTTATGTGGCATTACCTTTTAGGAACTTGAATTCTCTTGCTCTGCAGTTCAATCTTTGCTTTTTGGTTAGTCTAAGATTTGCTTGTGAATGTTTCCATCTCAGACCAGACTGGGTAGCTTAATACTGCTAGTAGTTAATCACATAGCAGTGCCAGCAGTCTCTGTGGATGTGCTGATACTTGTCTTCTAATGTCTACATTGGATGCAAAAACTCTGCTCCAATTGTTCCTTACTTCTCTAGTAAGTTCCTAAAAACAGAGAGATCAATGAAGGAACTTATGATGATATATATTATTTCTAATTATTATTTCTATATATTACTAGTATATTACATTTAATGAAAACAAGCTTAACATTAGTGCCTCATGCACAGGACTTTGTATCCAACCCTTAACATTTCTCGTTATCTGATGTGCTATTCTAGATGATTCCTGTTTGTGGAAAGGCCAAACATAGCTCTTTGCAAGTAGCTGTTGGTGCATACAGAACTAGTTCAGTCACCAGCTGTACAGTTAGGTGAGCTTTGTGAGACAAATGCTAAACTTCACCAAAAAATCATTATTTTTCTTAGCTTAAAACTTTGAAAAGGACTATTGAAAATTCTTGCAGTGTCACAGAGCTTGGGAACATGTTCTAGCACTAATCTCCCTTCACACTACACCCTTCAGAGCTAATTAGTTTTACAGTCTTTGTGCAGGGTAGATGAAGTCAAGAAGCAACAGGTTTTAAGTGTTTTCTCGGAGACCTTAAAATAAGAGATTTATATCATTGATTCTACAAATAATAATACAGAAACTTTTCTTCACAAGTTGCAAGTACTTCTGTTCAGATTACATACCTACAAAATATTACTTTTTATTTACTTGACACTCCTGAGAAACCAGCAATTATTTTTGATAGTTATTTTGAGTTTCTGCTTTGTTTTAGTCTCCAGAATAAACAGCATCAAAAATATTGCTAACCACTATAGTGCACTTTCATTTTTATCTGCAACTGTTTCTCAGGGTTTATTTAGGCTTGTGCAGAGCTATCAGAAAAGAAAAGGCAGAATGATAGCACTAGTGACATTGCATGGCAAGTATTTCAATGACCTTGAGATGAAATGCTTTCAGAGTTCACGCTTGGCTTTGTTTTTCTCCAGCTTTGCTTCCTCAATCTAATTTTATCTCCAAAAGTGTTTGCCATGGCTGTTTGCCATGCTGGGAAGTGTTATACCATATGTTCATATTTCTTCTAGTGTTTTTGTCTGCACTTGAGGCTAGTCCAACTTGTAGTACACAGACAAATTCCTTTGATCATTTTTCTGGTGTTTGGGATCTCAGGTGCTGTCTGTATATGTCTGCTGACACCTATCTACACTATGTAAATAATCTCATCTTGTTATTGTGGAACACATACTTTTATAGAAGAAAATGTATGTCTGCAATCTAGCACGAAAGTCATTTCACAGAGGTTAAAGCAACAGTTATTGGGCTTGTGGGTAGCTTTTAATCTTGTTCATTATAATTACTTTTTTTCTCTGTACCCTCTTCAAAGTTGATTCTGAAAGTTTGTTCTACAAAGTAATGCTGAAGCCTTGTTATGAGAAAAGAAGAGCTTTCCTTCTTTGATATGGACTCTGCTCTGGGTTGCTAAAGGATTTTTCAACATTAGCAGGGCATTAAAAAAGGGAGGAATACACAGGATTATGGATAAAAACCAAATACAAGTAGGACATGTGCTGCGTTTGATGGTGCTTCAAAAAGTTGCACAGCATGGGTAGTGCAGATTACCAAATGAAAGTGCTTTTTATTTTAACTGTATTTTGTGGAGTTATTTCTGATTTATAACCAAATATGGATGCAGAAAAACAGAGTTGTCCCCCTCTGCTTTTTACGCATGATGGTTTTCATGCACTGGTGAGACCGCACCTCGAATCCTGTGTTCAGTTCTGGGCCCCTCACCACAAGAGGGATGTTGTGGCTCTGGAGCGAGTCCAGAGAAGGGCAACGAAGCTGGTGAAGGGGCTGGAGAACAGGCCTTATGAGGAACGGCTGAGAGAGCTGGGGGTGTTTAGCCCCAGCTTTAGAAAGGAGGTTGTAAAGAGGAGTGAGCTGGCCTCTTCTCCCAAGTGACAGGGGACAGGATGAGAGGGAATGGCCTCAAGCTCCGCCAGGGGAGATTTAGGCTGAACATCAGGAAAAAAATTTTCACAGAAAGGGTCATTGGGCACTGGAACAGGCTGCCCAGGGAGGGAATTGAGTCACCTTCCCTGGAGGGGTTTAAGGCACAGGTGGATGAGGTGCTGAGGGACATGGTTTAGTGTTTGATAGGAATGGTTGGACTCGATGATCCAGTGGGTCTCTTCCAACCTGGTTATTCTATGATTCTCTCATTCCACAGAACCATGACTCCGGTTTTGCAAGGCTGAGATTTTTGAAAGCGTGGATACAAGCGAATGCCTTGCTGGATGGCCCCCATGGGCTCCAACTCATATGGTCTTCATTATGGGAGACGAATGAGCTGGTCCTAATTGAATTCTTATGTGGTTTGTCCCCCCTCCTCCCTCCCTCCAGAAATAAAACGCGTTCAGAGAGTCTGAAAAATGGTGCATAAGAAATACTCTTTAGTTAAAAGAGCATAAAGAATAACTTTGATATATATTAATTACCAATTTCTTTTAATAGCATATTGAACATTATAGCATTTATAAACAAAAGACAATCATAAAGCATTATTCTGACTGTTAATTGGCTCTATTTATTCTCCAGATTAGTTTTTAAATATGCCCTCTAGATGCCACTTGATACTAATTAACAGAATTACATTATTATCTCTACAGAAAAGCATTTTTAATTAAATCTAAAGCAATTTAAATTAGCATGAGTTTTTACAGAAATTAAATTCTGGTCAGATGCTTAATTTTGCCGTATAAGACAACATCTGATGACATGCCAGTGTCATTTCTCCAGTAGGCCTTGACATCTTTTTTGGAGATTATTTTTTGAAGTTTGTTTTCAGGGAAACTTGCCAGTGTACTCTGGTGTTTAATATTTATGATGGATTAAACCAATTTTTTTAAGACTAAATATTGATGGGAATCCACATGCATTAAAGTGAGCTGAGATAAAAACATAAAAAAACTTGTTCCTGCCGCGTATAGGCTTTTGCAGTCCTTGGTTTTGAGTGGAGGAGGAAGGTTAGCGTGGGAGGTAGGATTGCATGGGCTGGATGCTGTCCCATTACAAATCAACCACTCTTTTTAACTACTCTGAAGATTACAATTTTGCTTTGCAAGAAGGATAGGATTAATCATAAAATCGCAAGGTCCCTTTTTTTTTGTAATAGAAGAATACAAGGATTGCTCCCAAATAGTTCCCAAGTTGCTCCCACTCTGGGTCCCTGGTAGACGTGTCACTCGCTCAGATATTCATGCTAGCATAGCGTAAACTTTATTCCCAATATATATATCCCAACGATAACAATTTGACTAAAGCCTTTCCCAGTGGCAAACACTAACTGAATTATCTGTAGTCACAGTAGAGTAGGATGCCTTTCATCTCCCAGTATAAAGACTGCAAGAGCATCTCTGCAGATGTTTGACCCACCCACACCATGTACAGTCCTCCCTAGCACCATGCTTGGCTAAATGTACCTTTGATCTCTCTGACTCCTTGCATGCCCTCCCTTCAAGTAATTAGTCAGTAGCTTTATTTTTACCTTGTAGCTTTTCTCCGCTGCAGCGTATTCCCTCTGAGCAATGAACTATGTGGAACATTCAAATGCTCGCCACAGGCTAGGCTTACAGAAGCATTAGTTTGGGAGTGGTTTTTGTTCTAGTTTCTCTCCAGGAGCCGGGGGGTGCACCTGAAAAGAGGAGTTAGCTGTTGAAATGTTATTGTAAATTTGTTAATGAATTTGGAGTAAGTAATTCTATGACGCATTTCTAGCATTTTATTTATGAGGGCTACGTCTTAGGGACTTCAGAGTTTTTAGTGGAGGAACACCAATGATAAAAGCAACGTAGCCCAAGTTATAGTCAATGGGACCGCTGCATAAATTATCCCGTTGAAAGCTCATTTCAGTGGGGGGGTTTAGGTTGGTATTTTCTGTTGCTGGGAGCAGAGGGAGTAGCCTGCTCTGTATTTGTAGAATATAAAGTTCTGGGTTTCATTACCCGTGGAAGGGTTAAAAAAACATTTGCAGTGTCCTTCACCTTGGACAAGAGGAGAACACGATTTGATATGAATGTGGTGAACTAATATGCCTGTGTAAGCTGGCCCAGCTATCTTTAAAGCTTCACATCTACAAACGTATTCAGGGAGCCTTGTATTAGCTTGAGCTAGGTGAACCCCTGCAGAACTGTGGCTGCAATACCAGCTTGGTTAAAGGACTTTGCTCGCTTTTAGTAGCTTCTTGGCGTGTCCTTTCTAGCTTGTGTTTGCTGCACTATTTACGGCAGAGTAACTTTAATGAGCTCAAGAGTAGTTACATTTCATGAAAATAATCCACGAAGCTATTTGACTGCCACCAGTCATCTTAGAGAGTGGTGTAAGCTAGAAATTTAGCAACTTCCAGGAATTACTGCTCATTTTTGCTGCATGCATCCTTCTTCAGAAGTGATTATTTATGGGTCAGGACATGCAGAGTTGCCCTTTACAGCAGCCATTATGATTTCAAAATGGCATTTTGCTGATTTGTTTGTGGCAGAGGGAACAAATTTTGTAGTTGAGTGTTGAAATCGGGCCTGATCCGGGGGAAACAGCTTTCTGGTCTTACCATTGAGTCTGCTGCAGCTTTACACTTGAGGATAAATGCCGAGCTTGAACTTGGTATTGTGAATTTTGTATGTTTTCCTTACTATAGGTCTGTAAATAGTTTTTTTTCAAAGGACAAATGGTGCTACAAGACTCATTTCTTAACAAAATGAAATATTTTTCTGCATGGCAGTGGACCTTGCTGGGGTACCTCACTGGCTTCTGGAAGAAAATGCTGTACTATCAGCCTGGGGTCAGAGGCTTTTCCCAGGTCATCCAGTTGCAAACAAGCTCCTGATTGCCCAGCCTGTTTCAGCAGAGCTCCCTTCTGTGCTCTCAGCAAGAGAAAAGAGCGTGGCACAACCGCGCTGCTTGTGAGGGTATAAGTAATTAAGCAGCAATACTAACGCAGTCCCAGAGAAATTGCCAAGCTGTTGCTTAAGTCATTGGTCCTGCAGAAAAAGGACAGAGAATAAAATGAGGAAAGTAGAGAAATGCACTGACAAATGAAGACACTAGATTTTAGAATGGCACTAGCAAGACTGGAAACTCCCTCCACTGTCTGCGGCACTTAGTCATGGCAATAGAGTTTCATCAAATTCCTTTGCATTCTTTGCAGAGCTGTGGTGCTGGAAAAAAAATGCTTAACAAAATTAAGAAGCACCGAGGGGGGGAAAAAAAATCTGTTTCCTGTCGGTGAATAAAGACACAAGAAAATTCATTTTTGCTCCTGGATAGGAATTGTGCTAGTGCTGTATCACCATGCAAGTCGGGTATGAAAAAGTAATTTAATCTGTAATCAGCAGTGACAAAGATTTAAAAAACTAGATTGTAAAAGATGATTTGTTTAAATTGGGTGGGGCTTTTTTTCCCCAGAGGCTGGGATGGGATTTCTGGATGCTTTCTTCCAAATAAAGTTTTTCCCATGATATAAGGGAAGAAATTAAAATGACTAGATCTTGAGCAAACATGTAATTATTGAATAAATACTCCTGATTGCTTTGCTACTTTGAGGACAGTGGGCGTAGACACTTTTGTGCATTCCTTTTAATGCTGAATTCAAGTAACATTGCCCTTCTTTTTCAAAATCCAGGTTGTTGGAGGGAAGACTGTGTGTTGGGAGGTAGATACAATGTGAAGTTTTCCTTATGTTTACTTTTGCTTCAAGTACATTCCAGGCAAAACCGATAGCATTTATGTAAAGAGTGTAGGGCTTCTAGCCTAGGCTGAAATGTGTGTTCAGATTGTGCTACATTAATCTTGTTTAAGGAAAAAGAAAAATCATCCACCATCAGATTAATATTGATTAAATGTCACAAGGATTATGAAAGAAACATACTGTACACTTACCAAACACTGAAATCAAGTTTAAAAGTGTGGCAGATTTATATTTTATTTCCTGAGTGTCTTCCACAGCTTTCACAACCTGATCTGTTTGAAGCTTACATAATATTCTCCTTGATAAATTTCCACTGTGTATTCCTGCTTCAGGTGCTCTCCTGAGCTTCTTTGCAGCTTTGCACAAGAATGCCAAGAAGAGCTTCAAAAGGAATTCAGTGATGACATTGCTATTGTTGAGCTGTAGACAAAGTGTTGAAGGACCCCAAAACTAGTCAAGAAGGGAATATCTAGAGGTCAGCATAAGTTGCAGGAACCTTTCTTCATATGTCTTTTCATATGTCAGTTTGGATGCAAGCCCTTCTGTGTTTTTCTGTTATTCCCTTTACATTTCTCAGACATTCTACCACTGAAGCTAGACTGTAACGTGTGTCTACAGATACTAATAACCCACAGGCATATCTTAGAGCTGTGGTTCATCTTGTTTGCAAGTTTTCTAGCATAAAGCAAGGCTTCATTTTGTTCTTGGGACTATGAGTCAGATAATTGCTTCTCCTCCACCCAGCAGAGCTTGCAGTGCTGGAGCCACAACGAGTTCTCATCTGCCCTAACTCAATCACAGCCCAGGGTTGACTCGTTGCCCATGGGCACACCATGCCAAGAACAACATCTAAGAGAATTCTAATTATATTTTATTACATTTTTATTATGAACACCTTTGTTGATTCTACATATGATTTTATTACTTAGATTGCCCCTTAAAGAACAACTCCCTGACACTTTGACAATGAAGGCAGTCAGATGGACCTTTGCAATGCACTAGTTTTGCACCATCCTCGTCAAAAAAAACATGAATGAAGCTTTATGGCTTTTGTTCATTGCACTGGCTTAACCTAACCAGGCTATCATTGTTGCGCCCTGAAATGGAGCTCTTATTGATTTCAGATTTGATAGGATTCAAAGGGAAAAACAGCAGTTACTAAGTTCATCCATTTAAAAAGATAAATTAAGGATGAATAAGGCTGTTATAGCTAGGAATTAAAAGAAGCGGGCACAAATCATTTCTACCTGTATCATATTGGATTTACTTCCTGGACATCTATTTGCACAGACACTTTTCTGAGACTGTCACATATTACCTTGATGAGACCAACAGAGAAGAGAACCTCGTCAGACAGTTGTTTCCATGAACAAATTGCTGAATGTGTCCTGATCAATAATAGCAGGAATAGAGGTAGCTCATGGAGATCACCAGCATGCTATAAATTGCCTGTTGACTTCAGCTAGAAAAAAATCATAGCAAATCCTTCTTCTTCTCCCCTTATTTGCACAATGCTACATTAAGGCTGAGCACTAAAGAGAAGATACACTTAGGCAAACTTAATCACTAAGTTTGTCACAGAGTTCTAAGACCCCAGTATCACTATAAAGCAGTGACATACAGCACTAAAAGTGTACTGTGGGTCTGTAGTTACTGCTAAAATACAGAGTGGGAATGAAATGTGTTGTCTAGAAGGAAAAGGAAAGTTGGGGAAAAGCTAACCACGTGCTATCTGCACGAGCGGAAATTTCTCTCTTTCACATTCTGTTCACCCCCAAGTGCTGTTCAGCTGATTGCCACCTACCCTTGACAGCAGGAACATCAATCATTAATCTAAAAATACCTCCAATCGCATTGCATTTGTGCTCTTCTTCTCCCCTTTTCAGCTGATAGCAGCAGAAGCCTAGAGCAAGCTTTGTGCAGAGGGAGTGGTATGTGATCAGTATCTTGTCACAGTGGCTGGAGCCCAGTTCTGGCCAGAAGGAACAGGGATGGCTTTGGCTTTGGCTTTGCATCAGAGAAGGTGCCAGGACAGTGTTGTGCAGCTCAGGTACTTTTGCCAGGCACAGGAAGAGTAAGAGGCAGCTTGGAGGGCTGAACCGTTGATGTCCACTTTCCTCTGGTTGGATTTGATGTTGGTGAAGAAGCTCCTTTCCTGGGGCATTTGTAACTCCTCTCTCGTCCCTGAAGTTCCTAGCATCCAGCCAGTGTTGAGCCCACACTAGAGCCTTCATTTTGGTGGAGTGTTCATAATTTCCCGATCTTTTCTCACAAAGCTCATGAGATTGATCAGACAATTCCACATTTGGATGTATAGGGCTAATGCTTTAAAAGGTGGCCCTCAACAGGAGACTGGCAAACCAACATGGACATACAGAACATGATGCTTCCGCTTTCTTTTAATGCAAAACTAGACTAAGAAATTTCCTCATTTTATGCCATGTTTTGAATTCATGTCATAGAGCAACGTGATTGTGGAAAGCACAGCCCACTGGCTCTTTTTGTTGGTCCCATGTTGGAAACAGTGAGGGCAGCATCTTGGGCCAGACGTGCTCTGCAGCAAGAGGACGGTATCTTCCTGTGCAAGAGCTGGAGTTGCTGCGAAAACGCAACAGCCCGCTGACACTGGAGGCTCCCATGGTGGATGCAGAATGGAAAGAGGGAGGTGAGAGGAGGTCCAGAAGCTGAAATTACCTCCAGCAACTTACTTGCAGTTGTCCAAACTGCAGCCGGGATTGTCTTCTGGGTGTGGTGACAGGCTTCTAAAAACACTAGTGCCAGAGAAAATGCAGATTCTTATTTAGCAAACCTGTTCTCATGCAGTCTTTCTTCTGAGTTTCAAATAAGAGAACATAAAGAAACAAAGAGGAAAAAAAACCCAACCAAACCACAAATCCTGAAATTGAATAGCAAATGTTCCCTTGCCATAGGACTCTTGATTTTTGTTCTTGCATCGAATGAATTCATACAGGGGTCTTTGATGCTTTTGCCCCTACACCTTATGCACTAGAAACGAAAAAAAAACAGCACTCTTTAAGTGAATCTTTATGGTGATTCAAAATATTTTAGGTGGATCCTGTCATATGCTTTATAAGTTCCTGACTGATTGTGTGGAATTAGGTTATTGGGCAGAGAACCAGCTAATGGAAGCACATTGATGAAATCATTTTTGAGGGACATTAAATGGAACTTAAAATAAAGCTGAAATGGCTTTATGGATTTTTCAGTCAAACTGTTTATGAACATTTATTGGTGGTAAATTACACAGTGTCAGAAGAGGGAATCAGTAGGTATGGCTTTTAATAGAAGTTGCTCTGATCTAATGTGAGAAAGAATAATATATTGCCTAGGGATGTACAGTATAGTATGTTTAAATACAAATTATATTATTGTTTTCTCTTAACTGTCTTTGGATCTTTGCAGGTAAGTTACCCTTAGCAGCAGCAGAGAGTCTCATAAGATCAAAAAGATTATTTCAATACTTTGCAATGAAATAGAAACTTTATATTATGTATTTTTCATGGCATATAGCGAATGCTTTAATAACAGATTATTCAGGAAGCAGAAGCTATGTTGTACAACAATAAATTTAATTTACTTTTGGTTTATATTCAGTAAAGGGAGAAAAAGGGTATACTAGCTTTGATTAAGAAGGGAGATTGCGGCAGCTAAGTCTTGAACTGTTAGAACTATACATTAGCACTACTTGCCAAAACCCATCATTCCTCAGGTAGAGGACAGTGAAAATAAGACCAGGGGAGTATAAAACTAGAAGTCATCTTCTGGTCTTGCATATCTTGTCCCTGGTTTTGAGACCCTACATCTTATAGTCACAAATTTGTCAAATCTGTTAGATCATCTGTCCCTTCTACTCTGCCTGAGAAGCTGCTCCCATTTTTGCTCCTCTTGTGTCTAGAAAACACCCACTTTTCTTCTCAAATATATTTGAGACCAGTTTATTGTTACTTGTTCTCCTGCCAACATTGGTCTTATAGCTACTAGTTCTTTTTCTTTCATGTTATTTATCCTCCTAATATATTTATATGCAGCATTTGTATCCTTCTTTAGCCATCATGCTGCTAAGCAAAAAGCCAAGTCCTTCCAGTCTTCTTTTGTAGGACAGACTTTTTCTGTTCTCACAGTCATTGCAATATCTCCTCTCTCTCTGTACACTTTCCTCACTGGGGATGAGCTGGGGTCTACATAATAGTTCAAGGATTCACTGATGATTCTTTAATATTGTGATTTTTTTTCTACGTTCCTGTTAGACTTGCCTCTTGCCTTTCAATTTAATGTCACGTTTATCTTCCCTTTGGCCCTGTCGCTCTGCCATAAATCAGCCTTTTTCCAGGAGACACTCCCATCCAGGGAGCAGCCAACGTGGAGCAGAAATTCTTATTACTTCCTGAGCACATGACTTTTGCCTACATATTTTTTAATTTCACCCTCTCTCCCTCTCTTCTTGTACTCCATAAGGTCAAACATTTCTTTCTCGATGACATCCCAGTCCTCCTCTGCAGAGCCAGAATAGCGCAATTCAGAGTCAAGAGCACGTTTCCCTCAAAGGTTCCTTGTCTTTTTGGTTTTGCTGAAGCCTTTAGTAAAACCAATAAATGCAGCCACTTCCTCCAGCCTAACGGCTTCACTTTCAATGCCATCCCACACTGATGCTATCACAGACTGGCTGGGGGCTTCCATAGTAGCCAAGAGCCAGAGCCAGATTTGATACAAACATTCAGTGTAGTTAAATCTGTCCAAGTCAGTTGTTTACATTGCAAGGCACTGCAGGAGCTGCCGATCCCCTAGGCAGAGACCAAGGCTCTTCAGCATGGAAGTGAGAGGGCTGGTAAGTAGAAGTACATTCGAGGTATATACATTTCTAGTAGCACAAAGAGAGGATGGTTACTTGCCATTTGTCACAGTCCAAGGCGGAACAAGCATCCAGTTGAACCATCAGGCAGCAAGTTGAAACCAGAGGAGGAACTTCTCCAGAGTATTTAATTCATCTGTGAGATCCCCCTGCTACAGAAATGGGGACACTTAAGGTGATAATTAGATGAGGAAAGCTTATCAGTGTCTCTCCAGTGGCTGGATGACACAGCCAGCTCAAGGAGTCCCTCAGCTGCTGACAGCCAGACTCAAGGGAGGGATGTCTCAGTGCTGGTCCCTAGGCATCCCCTCCTGGCTGATGTCTTAATTGGTGACAGGGACAGGTGGCCCTTTGAGAGATCATATGTTCTTAAAAAGGAATAATAAAAAATTACAATGTCAAGGTAGGAATCTTTATCAAGGCAGGTAGCATTCGCTTCTAGTTCATATCAAAAGAGAGAAACAGAAGGATTTGGAAAGCTCGTTCCTCTTCCCAGTGCATAAGGGACTCTTCCATTGATCTGGGAATAAATAAGATAGGTGAAGAGGTTTTAAGGACTGTGTGTAGGGAAAGGAAAACAAGATGGAGGAAAGGAATAGCAAGCTTTTTTATTTTCAGCCTTCCTGAAATCACTGTGTCAGAGCCTTCACTGGCTTTTTTTCCAAACTTGCTTCCTGCATTTCAATTAAATAATGAAAGCCTGGAAAACCCAAAGTCATGAGAAGTATGCTAAAGTTTCTCCTTATTCTGCAGGCATTTCTGGTTACATGCAGATCATTAATTTGGGCTTTGCATACTTAAGTAGCTGACTTAAAGTGTATAATAATGAATTAAAATTCCCAGCATAAAGTCAGTAAGCAATATAGGTGGGTACAAGAATATCTGTGTGAAACTCTTCAGCTGCACTTCCTCATCTTCTTTCTGTCAAAAGTCATTGTTCTCTTATGCAGATGTGTGCAGGCTGCATCTTTTCCTAAGTTTCATTGCAGAGCTAATAGCCAAGGCAATTGCGTGGATAAGCAGAGACTTAAATCATCTAGAAACTGTTGAGAGAGGACAGATCTGATAATAACAACCTTCATGGCTGGCAAGTTACAGCTGCTTTTGACAACTTGTAACGATGAAATCTGATAGTAAAGTTAAGAGCTAAGTATCTGTATTGTGCCGTAGGATCAATTTCAATTCCCAAGTATAAGGCGTCAAACTTTAGACTGCTTTTATCATCTTTGATATTACTTTGTTTTTCTCTAGGTTAAGAAGGAGTTTGTTGGGTTTTTTTAATACATGTTAGAGTGCTTATTTTCATTCTGATTGTTTTTCTTTAATGCTGTGGGACAGGTTAGCTGATCTATTTCTGTGCAGAGAAAGTGTAGTCTTTTTGAAGCAATGGGTGTTTTTCACCTATAGCAGAAGCTACATAAGGATGTTGTATTATCAAGTTTTGCATCATCTCAGAACATTTTTATTCCATAGTGGTGAGTTCCAAACGGCACGTAGGTAACAATTATAATAGCACATGCTAAGAAACATCTCAAATGTTATACGTAAAGCTCTTATGAGGTCCTGTAGTTTGCACCAATACTTTTATTTAAGCAAATTTTAAGGAAATAGAAACTGTCACTGATGCTGTTTGCATGCTGACACTGAAACTGCTGTGATAACAAATGACTAATTGTTCACAGTTCATGTGAACACAAGACCACAGGTCTAAATTCAGGAATTCAGGCCATACTTGCTCAATGGGTAGGTAGTTATATATTATAGAATATGAAAACTAATTTCTAGTGTGCTGCTGTGTGTAAGGCAGTTACTGCCTTTCTTAGCTGTGTTTTAATTGGAATTTCAATGGCAGCAAGAGCATGACGTTCTGCAGAGTAGAACATCAGTGACAGCACCTGGGGACTCCTGTGTCCCAACAGAATATTTTAAAAGTGGAATGGGTTCAGAAAAGAGCAATAAGAAGTCTAGAAAATCTGCTTCACACTAAATGATTCAGAAAGCTGTAACTTTTCAGAGAATCAGAGAAGGCTGGAGTGGTTGTGTCCCATCATAACTATCCACAGAATCTACTTATGCAGGGCCAATTGGCTAGCATGTAAGAACAGGAGATTTCATGGCTGAAAGCTGAAATGAGACCAATTCAGACTAGATGTGCTTTTTTAAGTTAGAACAATTAGTGGAAAGGCTTACTAGAGCTTGGCATGGGCTGCCTTTGGCTTAAAACAGTGATATGAGTAGAGCACCTCTTTCTAGAGGCACAGCATGTCTCAGTAACAAAATACAGACCCAGCGCAGGGATGGTTGGGTGAAATGGCTCGACTTGGGCTGTGCAGGTGGCTAAGGAAGACAATTGCAGTGGCCTGAAACTTAGGAAACTTGTTCATATTACCTAGCAGTTTACAGCACAGGATCTAAAAGCAGTTAGCAAGTGGGTTTACTGCTGCCTACCCCACTGTCTCCAAGAGAAGGGGGAAATGAGCAGAAGTTAAATGACTTCTGGGTCAGACATCACACTGATGGCCAGGCAGGGATAGAACAGTCTGCCACCTGCTTGTTCTGCATCTATTTATGAGGGATGTAGCTGGATTAGATGCCTGGTTACCAAGGGTGTATGTTTTCCAAGTTCCCTGCATCAGTTGGGTCAGCAAACACTTCCAACAGTCAGGGTGCAAGCAGCTGCTTTTACAGCCAGAAGTGCAGTTTACAGGCAAATCCCAGTTGTAATCAAGGCAACCAAGTTCAGATAATCAAAGTCTGGCTTTTTCTGGGGACAGAAGAGATATGTGCAAGAGAGGACTGGGGTCAGGTGATGGGTTAAATTGCACCTAGGTATGATTTGACAATCACTCCCCTGATAACAGCTCATAATGTTTACGATGTCTTCTGTTTTGTTTTGTGATTTCAGGAGCAGAAGGCACAGTGTTCCCTAAATCTATAGAAACTCCCAATGTCAGGGCAGACCCCTTCAAGGAACTAAGGTAAACTCTGGAATATGGTTTAACGGTAACTCAGTGGCGCCTTGTTGGAGTTGTGCATACTGCTGGGCATCATTTCTGCTTTTGCATAAGAGCTTGGGGATTCACTTTGGGAAGGCATCACCAAGAGGATGCCATGGAAGAGAAGGGATCTACCAAGCTAAAGGCAATCATGGGTCATGAGAGTATAGTTTCTCCTCTGTAACAAGCTCTGGGTACCCGGGGCTCAGCATTTGAGAAAAAATAGAGAAATCTTCTTGTGATTGTGGCACTGGAGGTACGAGGGTGGTACTGGAGTCTGTGCTGAATCATGGGGAGTAGCAGCAGGTAAAAGGATAATGATCTCCAGCATTATCTGTCTCGCAGAAATGAAAACCCTACCTGACCTATGCAGGGTCTAGCTGTGCATACATGTAACTGCTTACACACACAGAAATACCACTTGCTGACAGCAGTATATCAAGAGGGAATAAACAGCTCAGCTCCTAAGGACCAGCTTTGCCCTCAAGCTAATGCTGGATATTATATTTATTTTTTTTTTTAAAAGTTAAAACATAGGTGGCACTACAGGTTAGTTTCAGTGACTTGTATCTGAAAGGAGACTAATCATATGGCCTAATAAATTATTGACTGAATCTGCTGATATCTTATGACCAAAAGGGCTGTAGGGGTTTCCCTGCAACGCTCCAATTATCGTTCTTTAAAAAAACAGAGAGGGAAAAAAGGTGCAAAGATCTCCAGAAGGACATTTTGTCCTTAGGTCTTGGGTAGCAAACTCTCCTTTCGTGGAAACTGCTGGGGATGAAGCAGTCTTCGGACAGCTGAAGTTGTGCTGCAGATTTACTGTGGATGCACTGAGAGGGAGAGGACCTCTCATTAACTCTCTCTGCTCTGATACCAGGCATAGTTGTGGCCCAGCTAGATCACTGTGAAAGATGAAGAATATCCGTAACGCCTTCCCTTGGGTCTATCTCTATCTTTCAGTTTCTCTCTGGAAACACTCTGATTGTTCCCATTTTGCACTCTAGGGATCGCATGTCAGATAACAAGCACAGTGGTGGTGTGATTCAGTTTGTTATGAAAGTTCGAAAGTGCGATTCTCTTCCCCATGCAGTAGTTTTAACCTTGCCTTGTGGTTTTTCCAATCTTAGTGTAAATCCTTTAAAAGAAAGAGGAAACCAGGTCTTTGCTCAGCCTGACATGCAACTGCCAGGGCAGCTCCAGGGTCTGCTGTGGTGGAAGAAGCCCCAGGGTGCTGTGATGCAGAGCCCCCATGCTCTCTGTTTCTCAGAGCAGAGCAAACAAATAAAGCAGCCAGTGGATGGATTTCTAGGTGAGCTTCAGGTGATAAAGGCTCTCTAGCACAACCTGTCTTTGCTTCTCGGGGAGTGCAGGGGCAGCGGAACAAAGATCATAGTTAAAATATCCAGTAGCATCTAAATATCGTAAAAAACTAGGTCGCATTTTCAGTAGTGCAAAAGAGATGCAAGATTTAAGTCCAAGTTTGTGGTTACTTAGGACTTTTCTAACATGGAAGGGGAATTTAATCCAAATAAGTATAGGGTGTTATATTAGAGGATACAGATGTGAATTAAAATGGCCTTAATCTGACTGAGCGTGCTTCTGTTCCAAAAAGAATTAAGCTAAGTTAAATTTAAATGAGTGAATGGCAGTATCCAAGCTAGGGTTTCATTCAGTATATTTGATCAGCATTAAATTCATGTTGTTATTTCACTTGCTTATGCAGAGAGCTGTTAAATAACCGACTTTCTTTGAAATTAGTGGGATGAGTGAAAAAAAAAAATCTTAAAAATCTGGCAGGTTTGGGGTTTTTTTCTTTTTTTTTTCCTAAGGGAAAATCATTGACTAGGATTTACTTTGAAAAAAAAGGTCCCATGGGGTCCTAAAACAGTTTGAGTGCTTCTGAAAATTTGAAAATTTTATCTTGGGAAAAAAAAAAGTTTTTTCCTCCACTCTGAGAAGCAAAGAGCCAGTAGTGGCACTGGGTAGAGAAAGCAAATGCTCTGTTCCTCCTCAAACCAAGAGCCATCCATCTCCCTCTCAACACATACACGTGCTGGAGCACTGGCTGCTTCGTAGATGAAATGATATCTTTTGGGTGCAGTACGGAGTTAACAGAGAAAATAATCTTACTCTGGAGAGGATGTTTTTTGCCACCTTTCTATTTTGATAGCAGTGTGTGTGCAAAAGGTGTCCTTTTGCCCTATTTAAAAAGTTGCTGCAGTGGAATGGGACTGAATGAGATGGCAGACTCTGCGTCCCGAGCTGCCATACGCTCCTAGGGAAGCGACATTGTAAACAGGCACTCAGTAGCTGGTCTGACTCTAGATGACCTTTTTCTGTATAATAATGCAAAGTTTCTTTCCTCCTTAGGCTGAAGTTCTCAGGGTGGGAAAGTGCACATTCAGCTATTGCAGGCTGTCACCAGATGCCACCAGCTTCCATCACTCTTCCTAGACCAAACGGTTACCATTAGTTACATGATTTATCCATTTGCTCTTTTCAGTACCATACTGACTTCCAATTCTTTAGGAGACTTCGAAACAAGGTGACAGCGACTGTCACTGTCAGAAAGAGAGGAGACCAACTGCTCCTGTCACCACTGGGAGTCAGACCATCTGTATGTCTTCTTTCCTTTCCTCCACCCCTTAACAGACAGACTGATTTCCTTTGCAAGATAGGCAGTATGCCATTGTGCTAGTCATCTCCATTTCTTTCCTTCTTTTCCTCCTATTTCCCAAAGGCCTCCAGTCATGCCCATGTGACACAGACTGGCACACGCATTCTCAACAGACTTTCTGTCCCTTTTTACCTGAAAAACAGCCTTTGGTTCATATAGCGTAATTAATCTGTTAGTAAACTGCTGCTCTACAAGGTAGTTGCCATCCCAGGGAACTAGCAAGGGGTGGTCCTCTTCTCTGAGTGCCCTTTTTGAAACAGAGAAAAATTCAAGTGGCAATACGTGCAGAGCTTTTATGTGACATGCTAAGCCCATCACAGAGCACCAAGGCTGCAAAAATTGGTTTGACACTCGTTTAAGTCAGGTCTGGACTTTTCTACTGAGTCTTCTTAGGAGATGCTGTCTCACATTGCAGAGAAACTCATGTCTCCTAAAAGAAGAATCTTATTTAGCCCAATATCAGTTGCAGAAGAAATGCCAGAACTCATGAATGTCTGGTTTTGTGCAGGGTGTTATGAATGGTTTATGTTTTCTGTTTGGTATCTAGAATATTCTTTAATAATGACCTAAGACTAGAAATGGTTGAAAAACTTTTTGATATACTTCTGTAAACTTTTTCATGTTTTTACCTATTTAAGATAATATTAGACTATTGAAAGTTTTGATAGTTGTTCATTGGATTCTAAAATGGTCAAAAACAGTAGAAAGGAAAGCAAACAAATTCAAATTATTCTCTGATTCTTGGAATATTTAATATTGTCATTCAGTATCATCTCAAAGTAGTTTAGGAAGATGGCTTGGGAGATTTGTTTGGACATTGAATATTGGTACTCATCTGCATTAAGTCTTTTTAATGCAGGTTGATGTCTTTGGCATATAGTAATGTGATTGCCTGTGTGTAAAAGTTGAATTCAAGATGATCTTGTCTCACTTGATTATTTTAGTGGCAACCAAGTAACTTGGCAAGAGCCTGTCTTGAGAGCCTTTCCTTGACACTGGCTGGAACCACCTGCCTTTCTCTATTCAGCGTCTTCTACAAGGCAAATATATGCCAAGGAGGCTAACAGAAGTTGCTGACAAACAGATCAACATTCTTTTGAGATGAGGGATAAAGGCTAGACTAGTCATTGAGTAAAGAATGGAAATAATTTGAAGGGAGTGATCCAATAAAAGAAAAAAATGTCAGGAGGATGTTGTTAGACTCTAAGTGTTGGAAGCTGGGAGCGTGTATGCCTGACAGGCACTTTGTTGGAGCATCTGCCCTGGTCCCTGGGCTCAGAGCTAGCTAAGTACACCCCCAATGTCCAGGTCATGCTGGGCAGGGGCACCCAGAGCACGGAAACCTGGTTTAGGGCATTTCTGTTCCCAGAGTTAAATAAAAATAAATCAAACAGCATGACATTCACTCCATGAGGGGCAAGCACACACCTGGAATTCATCGATAATTATTGTAGGTTAAAAATGCAGTAAAACCATTCAGCCAAGGCCAGGAAACCAAGGGATTACTGTTTTTCCTGTAATGCACAAATATAGTTAAGGGAGAATTAAACCCTTGGGCTTGAAGAGGTAATTTTTGACCAAAGTTAATTATGAAGCACTGGAAGTACCAAATGGCAGATGAAATGTACTTGCAGCTTGATTTTATTGGTGCAATTTTACCTTACCATCTACAGTACTGAACTATCCAAATAGTCCAAGTGAGACCTATTGTAACAAAAAGCAATTTAAATACCGTGCTTAGCTAATGTAATATACTCGTTTTGCAAAACAATAATTCTTATCGAATTAAGGTTTCTCTCAGCTGTGTTTCACAAGGCAGCAGAAACGTTTTCAATAAGTATGAACACAAATAATGTTTCTGTCTAAAATCCATTACATTAATAAAGATTTAAAGAACAAAAATTAGAGGAAATGCAAAGAACTGATAGATGAAAGAGGAAGTAATTGGTGAGAAATGGAAGTCATTTATTAAGACTAGTGTATGATACTGAAACGCTGTCTAGTTTACAGCAAACACATGGGGTTTTCTGGGAGGTTTCAGCAAGGGAAGAATGGCCAATGTAGCCTTGTATCTAGCTGGAGTTATTTCACAATTAATTTGCCAGAAAGGAAGCAATTCTTTTCTCTGTTATTCCAGTGCAATCCCAATAATTTTGGTAGTCTTGTCAGCTTCAAACGCAACAGAATTTTGCCTTAGAAAAAGGGGAAAGCTGTATGTTCCACAATGTAAGAAATATATCTATTTTCATTACACAGACGGGTTGTATTTATATAACTGTCTCCACTAAAAACAACACATACCTATTAGCATACAACTGAAATGAAAGAACAGGTTCCTGGCTTCTAAACTTCAAGCTGATTTAAGAGGACTCTGCTGAATTTCTTTGGAATGGTGGAGGTCCTCATCACTCTCCATTTTCTAATCTAGGAGGCCACATCTGATCTAACAATTTTCCCATGACAGCTAAGGCTTCCTGAACTGCTTGCTGTTGGATGAGAATTTCTCAGAGCAGAACTCACACTGATTTCATAGCCATGACCACTTTGTTTTAGCCTTTCCTCCTGTTGACATCACTTCAAAGCTGCTGCCTGTTCATCTATTATTGAAGACAAGCCACAGCTCTTCCAAATCAAAGCCGGTCTTCCCATAGGCTTCTTGTGGGTGGTCCATTAAGATCTATTTGTGCCATTGGATATAATGCTCGGAGGCAGTTTACCGGGGCTTTCTATCTGTTAAAGCATTTCTATTACAAAAGTGGGGAAAGGGGAGTTGTTGTTCCCTTTCCTTAACCCAGCAAATCTTCTTTTAATGGCCTTCATCTCTCATACCCAGCACTAGAAAGAAGGAATTTAGCTTTTGGTGTCATTTCCTTCGCTTTCAGGATGAGAGGAAATGGCCTCAAGCTCCACTAGGGGAGGTTTAGGCTGAACATTAGGAAAAAATTTTTAACAGAAAGGGTCATTGGGCACTGGAAGGGGGTGCCCAGGGAGGAGGTTGAGTCACCTTCCCTGGAGGTGTTTAAGGCACGGGTGGATGAAGTGCTGAGGGACATGGTTTATTGATTGATGAGAATGGTTGGACTCCATGATCCGGTGGGTCTCTTCCAACCTGGTGATTCTATGATTCTGTGATATTAGCAGGTGAAGCCTAGATATGGATCAGATGCTCAGGAGGCAGAGGCATTGACAGAGCTTTCCTGATTTATCCTGGCTGGATGAGTCATGGCCCTGCCCTGTTCACAGCACTGCTCTGTGTCCAGAGACAGGCAGATCTTCTTCAAAGAGGGCTAATGGATGGCAAAAGCAGACTTGGCAGGAAAGGGAACTTGGCATGAAGGTGGTTTGAACTCAGTATATTGCTGAAGTAAAAAATGAGATAGGTTCAAGCTAGGGGAAGAAGTCAAAGCAGTTGGAATTGGTGGTTGAGCAGCCTGCAGTGGGGTGTGTGGCTCTTCCCAGGTGCACTCATGCAATGGCTCCAGACAGAGACCAGTTTAACTTTTTCTGGCCCCTGAATAATATACAACAGCCTGGTTCATTGTTCTCACTCTGCATTTATTCTGCAGGGGTTTCCTAACGCAAACAAAGCCTTTGTCTGGGAGATATTAATCATCAATCCTGACTGTTATCTCAGATTGAATATCTTTCTTGTATACAAGATCTGTATCCTGCCTAGGTGTGTTGCACCCAGGATTGTCATTAGCTTTCAACAGCAGAATGTCACTTGCTCCGTAATCAGAGCATTCATCTAACCTTCGAGTGCCGTTCGCAAAGGTGTATGAGCCGTAAGTCCTCTGGGACTTGAGAGAAAACCTATCGGTGTGACCAATCTGTACAGTTAGACATGCACATATATCCATTTGAATAACAAAAATATGAGCTTTTTTTAACTCTCTGTGCAGCACACCGCTAACCTTGAGTAGAAAACAGATGCTAATAAATGCGAGGTCTTAAAAATGTGAATTATAGCCATTTCACACTCCATGGCAGACTCACACTGGTGAAATGGCTTAATACTTAATTACAATACCTGTCCTTTTCTCAAGTGTAGATGACATTCCTCAGATTTTTGCAATGACATCTGTGGAAAGAAGTTGTGAAACTAATTTGTTATTCATATAATACAGGATATTGACTGTGCACTGATTAAAAGGATGTGGTGAGATATCTAACATGATGTGTCTGTCTAGTAGGTTAGTCTGCTCCCGACGTAATACTATTTGGAAAATTATTAAAATACCCTTTAGAATGCCGATATTTATAGAAAATGTTGTATTTTATTTCCATTTTGATAATGATTGAGGAGGGCTACAGTGTTCCAGAGTGGCACACCCTCCTGCTTGTGCGGTGGGAGGAATACCTGGTTTGCAAGCTCTAAGGACCATTTTTGGGGATGTCAGCTATAATAGGATTTGCAGGTTATTGACTAACTGTAGCTGTAAGTGACCTAAAAGCAATTATCAGACAACTATGCAGAGAGAGGGGCAAGCAAACCAGCGTTTGTTTCAGTACAAGTCAGGCAACACATTTGCCTTGCAGCAGAGTCTGGCTAGAGCTGCCATAGCGTAGCTGCGAGATGCTGCACGGTGAATCAGCTGGTGTGCTGGTCTGGGATGCAGAATTTGTAATGCTCTGTGAGAGGCTCAGTAAACTACTGTTTTATCATAACATTTGTACTTGAGATAGAGCTATTTGTACCAAGGTTATTGAGCATGAAATACAGAAGTAAATAGAAAGGTGGCAAGGAAAGCACCTTACCACCTATCACTGTGATCCCAATCTCTTGGAAATACTGTGATATTTAGAATGTAATCGTGTTCAAAATGACTGAATAGCTTAAAAGTGAAGGAGATTTTCCTTTGAACACCGTTCTTATCTTAAAGAAATTAGAGGAATGTAATCCACTGAGCAGCATGTTTGCTTTTGGGTAGAAAAATACACGGTTGTCTTTAATATTTCTCTCTATCCTTTTATGCTTCTCTCCAGCTGTGTATATTGCATTTCTGAAACCAAACTGAAGAGCAAAGCAGGGAAAATAAAAATCTGTGCCTTACTCAGCACTCGGTACCTGCTTTTAAGGAAGGACCATCTCCCCGCTGAGACTTTGCACAAAAGCCTGGGAGCCCTCTGGCAAGCAGAGTTTACCAGCATGGGAACCACAGCTGGGGTTTTGCCTCCTGAAAAGCAACAGTTACAAACCAGCTTCCTTAAAACTGAGAGTTTAGCATGGACTTCTCATTAACCTGGTGCAAAATAGGGAAGGACACTTGAGATGCTTTCCTGCCCAAGTAAGGAGTTCCTAAGGGCTTTTTTTTTAACTACTGCCGTCTGCTGCGTTTGACTGTATCAAGGCAATAATACTTGTTATTTAGACTGAAGGAGGTAATCTGAGCTGTACAAGTCCAGCGTGATTAAAAAGGACACTTTTATAAATACACTAATTGTACTTTAGACTGTAGTCAGGAATTGATAGCTGTTGCATAACTCTATCAAAGAGAGGAGAAAATGTCTATAACGGGATCCTTTTTTTGAAAGCAGTATTTCATACACTTATTAAGAGAAATCATAAATATTTATCATGTCTACAGAATCTTTATTCTGAATTTGTTTCATGCAGAATAGAGTTGTTGTCTCTAGGACAAACAGGAGTAGCTATATCATTTCCTCATGACTAGAATAGATTTTATCTTTTCAATGTGTGGCAGCTGCTGCTGCTCTACTCCTCATGTGTATTTTACAATATGGATTTATCCCATGGGTTGCTGTGGCACCTCTGGCTGTTTTGAATAATAATAATTTCTGACCAAACAGCTCTGCTGAGTTGATACTAAATGAATGTCACTCCTTCCTCTCAAATGGTGTTTGGGCTTAGCTCTGCTTCTCCATGAGGAGGCAGCACATGTCGAATGAGAGCCCCTTACTAAATGAGACTGCAGGCAGACCTGCTTCCCTCTTTGGGAACCCCTGCACAACCCATAGTTGCTCCCCTGGTCTCTGCTACATCTAGAATGATAATAATAGTGTGAGAGCATTAGTTACATGCTGCTGTGTGCTTTCTGGTCTCGGCAGCATTGGGCTGGAGATGATTGGTGAGCCGTCTTGCACCTTTTGCACACTCATGTCCCACAAAAGGAGAAATGGAAATGCAGAAGCTACTTGTGCTGGCAGTGCAGACAGAAGCTGGCAAGTGGTTCCTCTTTCTCTTCTTCTGTAGACTTCACCGCCTCATTTCCAGGTTCTGCTGACACTTCTGAAGCTGCCAGTCTCCTGCTTTTGTTCCCAGCTGAGTTGGCATTGGAGTGACTCAGTGAAAAAAGAAGCATTTTTCCTTTTTCTTTGAGGCCAGGCATGTGAAAGCACTGTATTAAAGGTGGAGCATCGCTGGTTTGAAAGGCAAAGTGGGAGCCGACATTTCATCCATCAGCAGAGGTGACTGCTATAAATATAGACCTCAATACATGCACACGGCTTTGCTGGAAAGTAAAATAATGCTGTGTTTCACTTCATCTGCACAAGGACATCATGTCCTTGGACTGAAGAAGCTAAACTTATAAGCGTGTGTTTCACATGGTGTCGTGTGGCTTCAGGGCCATGCAGGAGATGAGGAAGCAGAAATGTGATTTCCACACAGTAATAGCAAAAAAGCAGGTGAGTGGCTCCAAGAAAACCTGGAAAACAAGTTCAGAAATACAGCTCAGTTCTCAAGAGAGATGGAGCAAATCTCCCAGGGTGTGGGCAGTAGCTGCAGAAGGTGAGGAGCTTTCCCTCAGTTTAGACTAACATGAGTTGGAGTTGCGCTCTTGGGACCCTCCTGGCAGCTGCTTTGCCAGTGCAAACTCAGCGGCAATTCTTTGTTTCTCCTGTTGAGTTGACCTCAGTTCATGAGTTATCTCTTGCTTTTTACAATACAAAAAAGAAAAACGTATTCTCTCCTTCTTTGCCTGGCTTCGTGTCATTAAGGACAGTTGTGGGAAGGCTGGCTGAGGCCATGTTATAACGTGACACAGGGGAATCAAGCAAGAAATAAACCAAAAAAAACCCCAAACTTCGGCCATCAAGGATCATAAAATAGGTTGTAAAGCAGAGGGGAAATGGCCTCCTGGTGTGTATGCGAAAAGCTGAGAGGTTTGGATAATGAGGGGATGTGCTGCTGTAAGGGGACGTTCACTGCCAATGAAGTCAGTGAAAATCTGCTTATATTTGATATAATAAAGGCAAAAAGCAAGACACAAAGGGTTTATGCTGCTAGTGCTGAACTGTGTGGCAGTGATAAAAATATGACATGTCCTGTCCACTTCCTTAAGTATTAACATTTTAAAAGACAGAGAAAGAAGTAAAATGTCAATTAAATATTTTTTTATTAAGGATTTGGTGTCTTAACTTTAATAAAGGAGTAATAAATATAAATGGATATTAATGGAAAGTTATTAGAGCTGTTCATTTTGGTAGGAAATATGCAGTATCTTCTCATGCAATGCCAGAGGTTAAAGATTATTATTGCTTCCTAAGGTTTCTGAAATTAAATTCTCTCTCTTATGACCCACAAGGAATGATTGAGAATGTGTGTGTGTGAAATGGTTTGTAATAAATTCATATTGCAATAAAAGTCTCTCTAGAAACACAGGATCTCTTACAAGAATCAGCTGAGGAGCTCTGTCTAAAGATGGAAGCTTTCTTAGAAACCTGAGGAATTTATTTTGGACTCTCAAGTGCTGCTTGAAGGATCACCTGGCACAGAGAAACTTTTGAGAAGGTCCTGAGTTTTCAGCCAATGATTGAAATCCAGAATTCCCTGGGTTAAAAAAAAAACCTTGATTTTAACAGGCTATTATCTGGTTTATAAACTTCTAATTAATTACAAATGGCATTTCTGCCAATGCCTTTTAGGGAACAAAAATTAAGTCCTTCATAATTGCTGTTCATGTCTATCTAAAGCCTCCAAACTTCTCTATATCAGGTAATCAGTTCTTGTTCCCACAGGGCAGGAGGAACTGTGCCGAGAGCACAGTGGAAAAGGCCTGTCCCAACTGTTTGGTGCCAGGAGATTTGGGCAGTGAGTGACTGCTCCTTGCCAAATCCAAATCTTTAGGTGCATGTCATACTGCAGGCATCAGCTTAATTCACTAATACTTTGTGAAGTACAGAAACTTTGGTGACATGGGACTACTGATGTGGTTTTGCTGTTAGTGTTCACAGGCTAAATCCTGTAGGCAATGCTTTGCCTTTAAATTAAAAAAAAAAAAAAAGCTCCTGTATGAAGTCAAGAGGTAATGATGACATTACACAGCACATTATGCCCCTTGATCGCTTCTGTATAATCACTTCAAGCCTATGAGGTCTTCTTGTAAACACGGTGTATGCATGAGCTGCACATCTGGAAACAACCCAGGTCTTGAATTCAGTCATGGGATCTGGTAGCTGCTTTAGTGTAGGAATTGGCCCAGGTGTGCCCTGCATACTTACATCAGTGCTCAGGGTTCGTTATGTGGGATCAGATTGAATATATCAAGAAGAGAGCAATTTATCATTTACTTAGGCTCAGTTACTTATTCCCATTACCAGTTCATGCCTAATGAACTAAAGCCTAATGCCTAATTCTATGCTTTAAAAAAAAAAGTCTTACTGAAAACATCAAGGACAATACAGCTAAAAAGAGTGAAAAATGGAACACTAAATCTCTCCTAGTCTTTTTCTGCTCTTTCCTGCTTAGTATGTGACAAATTTTCTAAAACATCCTCTAAATATGTTGATTTTATGGGGTTTCACTTGAGCAGAGGGGTATCGTTTAATCTCACCATCCCTTGGCATTGTTCTGAACAGTGACAGAGGACCAAGCAATGACTGTCTGAACATTTTACAGAGCTTTGAGGTGCATGGCATTCAAGCAACATCATACCAGGAGTCTAAATCTATGAATCTAGAGGTTAGTTACAAATAGAAAGAATAAATCAAGCAATAAAGGATGCCTATAAAAAAGGATGTTGCCTCTTAAATAAAGACACTTTAGAGTTCATCATAAACCTCTGACATATATTCAGTCACTCTGCTTTCCATCACTGTCTGAAATATATTTCAAGGTGCCTGCGTGTTTTGTGCTGTAACCTCTAATAAATACATGCACATTTTCAATGATGTTGCATCATATCTTGTGAACCAATGTGACTTGAAAGAGAAATCGGTATCAATGCAATGAGAGTTCTGCAGGCAAAGGTACTCAAATACATAGTAAAAGTGTTTCTCTGACTCACACAGTATGTCAAAATGTCTGTGCCGTACCAAAGTAAAGGCTGGTTTCACAACGATCTCTTTGAGGAAGCTTTCCTCTAGCTGGATGTCAGTTGTCTCTGAGTGAAGCAAAGTGCATATTATTTCCTTCATATCTGGCTTTCCTAGTCTAGGCTGTGGTCAGTTACCAAGCTGACTAACCTACCAATGTGAACTATTCTACAACAAATTAAATGCTTTTTTAGGTTTGAATTTCCAGAGGGAAAAGAAGTGATATCAACAGAAGAAACATCTTTGGATGTGCTTTTTCTTACTAGCTTCCAAGAGGTAGGCTGAAATTTTGACAGAGCTGCCAAATACTTCTGTATAACAGTTCTCTTGCTCCCCAAGTGGGGACACTGCTGAAAGATTCATTACAAGAGTTTTGTAGGACCAATCCTTAAAATTGGCTATCCCTTAATTTTTACTAGGAGTCAGGAATTAACAGTGTGGCATTGATTTATGGAGCAATCCAGGCCACTTCTGCCAAGCTTCATTCTTTGCAGAGATAAGTATTCTGGGGAGCTGCTACTATATGTGTTATCCATCAGGACCCATCAGCCACTCTCCATATAGTTTGCTGCAGTCAGAAAGATGCAAAATTCTTTCTTAAAATGTTATTTTCTTCAGCTCAAGAAGTGCACTTTCTGAAAGAAACAGTAACAGTGACACAAAGCAGACAATAGCTATTATTAGTCAGTATTTCCAAAAGTAATTTAAGACACTTGAGCACCTAATTCCAGAGATTCATTTTCATAGTGCTTGATTTTTCACAGTATGATGGTCCATATTGTGTAAATCATAGAATAACCAAGTTGGAAGAAACCCACTGGATCATCGAGTCCAAGGGATAGTGAGGTAGACGTTTAAAAAAGAATGTTGGGCAACACTGTCATTTTCTGTTTAGAAAAAAAAAAGAGGGGGAATGAAACAAAAAACAGCTGATGTTTTCGGTATTTGTTGTAACTATAAGAATGTGCAGACTTTGCAAATCTGACTCAACTACTTGAAAAATTATGGGAAGTACTTTCAGTGAAAGGCTGGAGACACAGAGGAGAGACCAGGATGATCAGTTACCATGTGTTCCTGTGAGTGCCACTAAACTCATTCTGATAGAAGACCATATAATCTTGCCTTCCAAGCATGTCATAATTACAGTATTTTTAACAGACCTACATGTATATGTAAGCATGCTACATGTATGCCTTGTGCTTGTTCTTTTATTGACTTCTTTCTTTTTTTTTTTTTGACATTAAACTTGCCACAATACCAAAGACTGAAGAGTTTAATACATGTGAACTGGAGATTTTGGATAGTGTATAAAATGTATGGAAAGGTAGATTCAGTGTTACTTTCCATCTGAATAATTACTGATTTATCCTGGATGGTTGAACAGCTATTTCCTATCCCAACCCTTATTATACTCATGGAGATGGTGAAGCTGTTTTGACTTTGAGAGTTACAACTTTGAGTGATCTATGGAAGGTTGTCGATTTCAACATGTGTAAATTCTATTCTTCTGTGATGTATAGGGCCCTGATAGCCAGGGAGTTAATGAAGGTGCATGCGGATGGGTAGCCAGCAAGCACACCACATCATGCTATTGAGCAAGTCGCTCAGAAATATTCTGGCAGCTTTGCCATTAGCACAGCTCAACTTTTCCTGCTGTACACTCTGCTAATATAAATATTCCCGAACTGCTTTTATATATACTCAGGCCACAAGCATGCATCTCTACATTTTTCCTGAAACCCTAGCATTTCTTATGTTGAAATAGGAGAGTTTATAGCTATTTGGAATCTATTTCTGTATTCGCAGCAGATACACAGTGAGAGTGAGGACTGGATGTCACATTCGCAGGACAAGCCACGTTCCTCTCCTCAGTTGTGCATCCACCTTACCCTTTTGGGGCGGGGTGCCAAAGATCTCCTGCTTCCACACCAAACCTTGTGACAGCCCTCAGTGCACAATGCAGAGCACTACAGAAGTAACCCTGCTGTCTTTGGCACTGGAAGAGGGACAACCCAGGCACCTGACTTTGCATGGGATAACGTAGCCCCCCCATGTTGTGTTGCTAGACACAGAAATGTTCTCCGTGCACCAGCTGCGCCTGCTCTGTGGGTCTAACTGAGCTTAAGGGCTGATGTTCCTATTCCTCAATAGTACATGTGCACAGCACAAATGTGGCAAGCCCCGCTAGTAGCTTTGACATCTGCAGCTGCAGCAGAAAGGACTAGTAAATTTGCCTCAGAAGAGCTCACAGTCTCATTTGGCAAGCCCAGTGCCTATAATGTAGCCTAGTTCACTATCTCCATGGAAAGCAAATAGAAAAATCATTTTCACAGTACCCAGCAATGTTTATCTTCCAGGTTGGCTGACCTGCAGTGACATTAGTGTCCCCAGAGCTTCTGAACTTAATCATTTCCAGTTGCTGCTTGCCTGCTTGAAGCAGTCCTAGTCCACCCTCCAGTGTGTTCTTCCTGCCAGTCACTATGGGAACAGCAATCAAAGCTCATATTTATGGCTCTGTAGATGTCCAAGGTCACAGAGCACAGGTCTATTGGGAACAATTAAAACAGGTCTGTCCAGTTATATTTCTTTAAGCTTTTCCCACATTATACCTCTAACTAGAGCAGTAAAGTTAAAGCAGCATGACTGTCAGGATGTGACTGCTTTATAAAAGATACCCTTTAGAGGAGATAAAGATACTCTGTATACTGTCATCTGTAGAAGCCTACTAGCAGTGCAGTCAGCACCACTGAATAAAACCTGCCCCCAAATTCGACTTCCCATGCCCAGTGCCAGAGCTGGACCCTGTCAGACCTGGCAATGCCCTGTAGGCAGGCGTTCCTGCTGAAGGAGCTTGCTGCGAGAAAGTAGGTCCTACCTTGTCCACCATAAATGCTGCTGGAATAGAGTTGTTAGAAGCTTTTTGAAGTGGCAGTTGTGTTTATATTGGTTTGGGGAGGTTGTGTGGTTTCAGTGGTTCAGCCCTGGGTACTCCATTACTGTCGTTACCTATAAATTAAAAATTGCAAATGTTTGTTTTCTTTATTGTTTGTACCTGATGACTTGCTCTATAGTAGTACATGAGAATAAAGACAATTGTGGGAATCCTTGGAGTAAGATGGAGGGAAGAACTGCAGTGAACTTAATATCTGAGGGACATGAAAGTAATTCTTTGGCAATATCTAAGTTTTGTATCAGGTAACTGCCTCCTTCTCCCCTCCTGTTCAGGTCAGAGTCAGGTTCTATTTAGAGACCTGTGATGGGACTCATGATCCCATTGTAACCAGAGCATGTTTGGCTAACATTTTCTTACATAGGATTGGTTCCTAAATGCTGTAGATGAAATGAGTTCTTACTGTGCGTAATGCTGTGTAGACAGTGAAGGAGATGGTCCTTGTACCTAACTGTGTCCTGAGCCAACAAGAAAAATCAGGAGACTAGACACAACACACTGAAATGACTCTCTGGTGATGTGCAGCAGTGCACGAGCTGAGACAGGAGAAACTCCGGGTGGACTCCTGGGCTGTTGCCTCTCTACCACTTCTAAATTGCTTTGAAAAACAAATACTAAATGCCACAATAAACTGGGGTTCTGGGATGCTGCATAGGCCTGAGAATGTGTTTCAGACCAGCAGCTTGAAACCCAGTGAAGTTTCCGTTTTGAAGCTTTGAGTTTGTAGTATTAAACACCTCCCTGGCATGCTGATATACAGCCAACGGTTGGGGTTGTTACTTCTTCACCTACTTAAATCGCAGCCAAGTCTTGGTGAATGCTTGGATCCATCTTGAAAAGTTGGCTTATTGAAGCTTGATCATGAAAAATTAATGGAAACATTGGAAAGAACTGCATCATTAATGTTGAGAACAGTCCTTATCCATCTTGGAAAGGAGAGACAGGAGGTAAGCAGCTTCAAGTGCCTCCTCCCTCCTGAGGAAATTTCTCTAAAGGAAATTTTCTGTGTTTCTCTGATACAGATATTTAGATTCTCTGAGCTCTGTATGGCAGGCTTGATATTCAGTGAAAAACCAACTGATCTGTTAGGTTGACTCATGCCAGTGTTTTATCCCAGCGGTGTCGCTGGGTAATTTGAGAAAGCGGGTAGCGATACCAGTTTGGATTGGACAGTCCAGTGTTGCACATGGCTTTCTCAGTGTGGTGTGTGGACGTGATACAAACATCCTCATTTCCTTAAGGCCACAAAGTAAGGACTGAATTCAGTAATCTGGAACCAGATTGACCACTCCTGTCTGCTGGGACATGGGGGTGTTACAAGGAATGCTGAATTTCGGTGTTCCCTGTGCTAGGGGTGTGATGGGCCAGCTTTGGCATGAAGCACCTCCCTATCTATGAAGAGCAGGTGACATCTGGAAACCTGTTAGAGTGACAGCTTTGAATAGTAGAAAACAAGGCATCTCTCATACCTTTTACTTCAAAGAATAGAAACGCACCGGCATTTTCAAGAGAAAGGAAAGCCCTGCCTGTCTGAGTTGGTTACTGACACAGATGAAGACTATGGTAGTAATTTTCACTAGGAAGGTTTTAACAGTGGTGACCACCCGCAGAAAATTGTCCAGATTTCACCTGCACTGATGGAGCCCAAACAGAGTTAAGTTCTTGCCTGTTTTATTATCCCTCCTGCTACCTACCAGGCAGACAATCAATATATAGTGTTAACATGACTGCTGAGATATACTATGAGGGTGCAGGTAATTCAGAAAAAGCAAGAAATTCCAGGAAAAAAAAATTATACCTTGCAGCTTGATTGTTGTTGGTTTCAAAGACTGTGAAATAACCACAATTATTTTTTTCTCTTGGAAGGAATTGTAATTATTTTGTTTGGCCATACAAACAGAGAATTAAATTGAATTTTAAGGCCCGATATCCTTTCCTATATCATGTTCTCTGGGCAACTCTTCTTTTAAAGGCTAACTTAGGAAGTCAGTGGGGTTACCTGTGTGTACTCAGGGGTGTTCCCACCACACAAGACCATCTGGTGAAGTTTGTTGTGGCGATAATGGCTCAGAGCTGTGCTCTGTGGCAGAGGTGTCAGTTTGTTATGAAAAAGTTTTCAGATTAGTTGGTTTGGGTGCTAGGAGAAATCAGCAGCAGAGTTGCCTGTATCACTTTGCTGTGTTGGGGAGAATTACTTCTCCCGGGCTGTACTGAGCCATCTGCAATACTGCAATAAACCCAGGGACCGCTGATTGTGCTTGCACGTGGTCACAAAGGCAGTTCATCACAAGGCTGGAAACTGAATTCCAGTGCTTCACCACAAAGACAGTCCTCCTACCTGCTTGCCTCTCTTTTTAAAATCAAAATGAAGTAGAGTAACATGAAATGAAATTCCCAGCTAAAGACCTGTTCTAGGAAGTGGTTACACCACTATGTGGTGCGGTGGCTTTTCTGACATGAGTTCCTTTTTTTTTTTTAACCCATTTCATTGCACTTCGATTTGACCTCCTCCACTAGCAGCTGTAATTTTCTCTTTGTGATCTTCCGAAAAGTCATATAAGGGAAGTTACTACAGGCAAAATGCAGACCTGCTCAAGGGCAGATGGAAGGAACCTTATGGAAGGCAAGAAATATTTAACATTTCCTCATTTTGCTTTGTTTGACCTAAGGAGCCTGAGAACAGACTTCTATACCTTAAAACAAACAAAGTCAGGACCCTACAGCATGGATGCCTGTGACAGCAGAGGGCCTCATATCAAGTAGCATAAGCAGAGCAGAGAGAAGTGATCACAGTTTCTGGAGACAATCACCTTTCAGCAGCAGTGCTTCCAGTTCCCACCAGTTCCACATGGAGCAGGAAGGGGACGTAGCTCCCCTACACAGTGGGTTCATGCCAATATGGTCATCTCCCAGCACATACTGAAGTGCCACCACCAGGTTCAGCCTCTCTTTTAGTTAAGAGAATTATTATCTAGCATATCTCCTGAAAGACTGCCAAACCTTACCTTAAAATATGTTTTACTCAGGAGTGATTATGTGCAAAAGGTAAACAGAAAATTGTTTCATTTTTAGCTGAAGATAAATTGATGCTAAGAATCTGCAAAACATCCTGTTTGCAGAATTAAAGCAGTCCCGTTGGAGACATCTCTATATGCTGTTTTTCAGGAAGTTAGAGATTTTTTTTTGTTTCTCGATCTCTTTCTTTGCTCTATTCCTCCCTCTACCCACCCACATAATCCCTTTATTTTCTTTTCTGCACCATTTCCCAGTCAATTTTCCTTTTGCATATTTGAAAGCAAGAAATTAGTTGGAGATCTCAGATAGCTTTAAGATTTTCAGTTCTAGGCTATCACAGAGCTTTGAGATTAACTTCTTTAGGTACTCCCCATCCTACTTTTTGCCTTGCCAAACTCCTTGTGCTGAAATGGCAACTGGTCACACAGAGGAGCACTGGTCCCCTCCCAGTCTCTGTCCTCAGGGGTCTTGCCCATTCATTGGCTTTGTCTTAGTGTTTCTCCAGAGAAGTTGTGTACATTTTTCACTTATTTGCATTTCGTATTGCACACTGTAAGTTGTACACAGGAATTTTTTCATATATAACTGCACTATAAAGGAGGGATGTAGAGGAATCTTACACCTGTAGATAGTATTTAAAAATTAGCTGTCTTATTAAAGGGCAGATTTTAGTTCAGCTGTGCTTGATACAAGAATGAGCAGCTGACTTCCAGCTGAGCAGCTGGTTTATGCCAGAAATTGGACTAGGCACTGGTTATCGCCCTGCTTAGTGTAGTATCATGACCTAGACAGCATCTTTTGTCAACTCTATTTGCTACTCCAGGTTTAACAAACAGCAATAAGTGTGGGAAAAGTTAGGTCAAATTTAGTGATTGCCAGTGGTTCTGACCCTGTAAAAGGTATTTCTTCTCACTGTAGCCAAGTCCTGCATCTCTGTGCTTGGTCATATTTGCTCACATAAGGAAGTGTGCACGCGCTTATGATTAAGTGAGGCTGCTTTGTGTCTGCCAAGCAGCAAGGCAGGGATTTGCACCTGGAAATAGGAACCGTGCCTCTGATCAGGGAGCAAGGCTGTGAACAAGTGGTCTGGAAGGTGAAGCACCTCCAAACAGGAACCCAGCACATTTGAAAAAAGGATGGTGCAGTATTTTTGCGTAATAATGGGCTGAATTTGAGAAGTTTCAGTGGCCTTATGCATGCAGACATTCAACTGTAATGCTGGTGTAAATTGTGACTGTGAAAGAGGCCACAACCTTGGCATATGCATTCTTCTAGATTTACAATTTCTGCATATTTACCATTGTGTAAAGTATACCGGAGAGAGCAAATGGTACATCTTCTCCATAAAAATGGAAAGTAACTGAAGACCTGTTATATGCTCTATATAGCTCTGATGGGGGGGAAGAACAACTACAGATTCGTGGTTGACAAGCTACAGAAAATGTTCAACGGAGTGTGAAAAATGACATTTAGCAAATAGCGATTCAGCCTTCATTTTTTGTGAACCTGCTTGAAATAAATTGCAGGTTTTAAACAAAACGTTTGGTCAGTTGTTATATTGGATGTTGCTTGTCTCATTACTGCAGTTAATTAAAAGGAGGGACAAAAAGTCAAAGCCAGAGTCAATAAGTTTGTTAATAAAGATTTAATTTGGTAGAATCATTACAAATTGGCTGTACAATGAATGAATATACCACAGGAGTACGAATGTCTGAAGGTCTGTAAATGGGTTTTCAGAAATAGCCATCAGGTTGTAGCCAATTTGTCATGCTAAATAAGCTCTTCAAATCCACTTAGGCAAGTGTGTACATGTTTCCAAAGGATACTACCACCGAGTATTTGATGCATACAGACACACCTTTTTTCCCAGCAGGTTTTTTATTCTACCAGTTCAAATCCTTTTTAGTTTTGTTATATCTGTATCTCTCATTGATAGTGATTAACTGTTAAGTCCAATCTTTTTAGAAGGAAGTGAGCAAATGATCACAGAAGAGTAAATCATCACTGCAGAAAGCACTGTAGGCTGAACTTGTGCTCTGTCCACATGAGATATTAATCTACCTGACCCTTTTCCTTTATGTCTGACCAGACAGTAGATAAAAATCCAATAACAGATAGACTTTAAAAAGAGTTTAAAAATTAAAATCTAGATAAACATTTATTCTCTTCATAAAGCAGTTCCAATGTAGAAGACTGCATGCAAGGTACTGATGGTAATGTTTGCACAGAACTGCACCCCTGCCAGTAATCCTCTCATTTGAGTACATTGGGTCATCACAAGAAAGCGATTTCTCTGTCAGTGATGGCATGCTGCTCTGCTCAGCAGGATTACTTAATACCCTGAAAAACAGACTAATAAGATAAAAAAATTGCATTGTGCCGCCTTCTTCCAAAATAGAACAGAAGAGCAAACCATGAAAGTACTGGAGAGTTGGCCCAAACTGACCCAGTGGTCAACCACTGACTGCGCCTGAAAGTCATCCCGAAGTAGAGCACTGAATAATGTCTATGTTAACAAATATTTTATAGGTTCTTCTAGCAAGTTTTAGCTGACTCAAATACCATCTTTCCATTGAGTTTTATGATTTTAGGCCAACTCAGGTGGCTGTATCCTCCTGCCACCATTCAAAAGCCGTTATAGACTTCAGGAAAAAGCCCATTTAAGCCTCAGCTATTACCTGCAGGCTACGATATAGCTGGCTCTCTCCCTGCTCCAATGGCTCAGAATTGCTATGAAATTTGGTTGCCTTGCAGACCTACCCTGTGTTGTGTTCATATCCTCCGTGTTCCTGACGGCAGCACTTTGTTGGACTACGTAGCAAGTGGTGTCAGTGGCCCAAATGAAAAGCTGCAATGCTTTCTATCTCTTTTCCTCCTCCCTGGCTTGGTGACAGTATGTCAAGATAATACCCAATCTTAGCAGCTTCTTCTGTAATTCTGCTTGAAAGGGTTTCTTCCAATTTATGCCTTTTAATTAGAAGCTTTCAACCTGTAATTAGAAACTTACACCATCCCAGCCTTTGTTTCTGAAAAATGCATTTGTGGTTTAGGCAATTATAGTAACATAAAAGGTAATTATTTTTCTCCACGTGTGAAATGAGTGTGCTCATAAATGCACCCAGCAGACAGAGGATTTTATTTTGTTTCGATTTGTTTTATTTTATTACGATACGTTATGTAACAAGGTATATCAGACAAGCAAATGAAAAAAGGTGGTTTAAGTAGTAGATAAGGAAGTGTGCAGGTGCGTGGCCGTGCTGCTGCTCCAAGTCCTCCAGTTAGCACATGCAGCCACGAAGGAATTTCAGACCATTACTTGACCAGTTTTGACCTAGACTACATAACTCATGATGAGAGAGATTTGGTGGTGAATTTTTTGCAATAAAAATAATTACAGGCTCTTATGTTCCAGCTAGTGGCACCAGTAGCACTGCTGTGGTTTAGTTAGACCTCAGCCTGCTCCGTGATAATGTCATTTACTGTATCACTTCTCATCGTGCCCAAAGAGGGCACATCTTTGTCCTTTTGATCTTCTTACAGCCAGAGCTGACTCATGTCTCCTATGTTCCATAGAATCTCCTATAGCTTTTTCCTGGGAGAGGTTATGGTTTAGTGTTTGATAGGAATGGTTGGACTCGATGATCCAGTGGGTTTCTTCCAACCTGGTTATTCTATGATTCTGTGGTTCTATACAGGGCTATACTCTACAGGCTGTGTCTTCTCAGTCCCACCTGCAGTTGCTATGGTTTTGTTAGTCACACCTATACTCTCAGCTGATAACAAGCAGACCCCAGCCACTCAGTGTCTTCTTCTGGATGCAGCCAGGCCCTGGGATGTGGAGGTTTCCCACAGCAACGAGACTGGATGTTCCAGCTTATCAATTAAGGCTGAAAGATTGAGCACGGCAGGACAGAGGTAATCCTGCAGACAGCTCTCTGCTTGGGTCTGTCAGGCACAGTAGGGATTCAGAGCAAGACCAATCTGCTCACAACCCACCAGGTGAGGAGAGTGAACTTGCAGTCATCTCCACACTTAAAATAGGAATAATTCATTTTGCATCCCCAAAGCCTTTCCCTGGCCACTTAAACACATCGTCTTCTTAAACCACATCTGTATTTACCACACATCATTTTTTACTATCTCCCAATTTCTATGATAATTTCCTTCCTTGATTTATAAGCAACAGAATTTTTTAATTATCCAGATGATTTTAATTTTCTCAGCCATACCTCCACGTTGTTAAACATTAATCTTGTACTTTTTTCTTTGACAATCTCTACCCTTCACCACTTCTCCAGTGTATAATGAAACTAGATCTCAACAGTATTACACAGTACGTTTTTCTCCCTAGATTAATTTGATATCTTCTGTTTGATCTCTGCTTTTGTGTTATAAATTCTATATTTGGCTTCTTGTATACCATTTCAGAAATTATTTAAAAAGTAAAAAAAAAACCAAAACACTTTGGAGAACTTTGCATAATTACATCTCCTTCAGCAATTCCCATGTTGTAGCATGGTAGGTAATCACAAATAATTTGTAATTATAGTTTGATTTGTCTGTTGTTTTCTAGTTTTACTGCTTTCTAGTGTTCTGAATAAGCCTCAGCTAGTGCAAAGTGTACTGAAAGACTACAACAGGTGATTTGCAGTGTGCTGGGAGGAGCTGCACGCTCGAACATTTCCTCTTGCTGAGGAATGACATTTTTTTTCAGAGGAAGATGAAAGCTGTCTCTCACCTGCTTAGTGCTACAAGCTGGTACCATACCATACCAAGCTCCTCTGTCTAGGTTCACTCAAATCTTCTTTGAATATTAGCTAAGCATCTTCCTCATGCTGGCTTTGACTTGCTTCATAATGGTTTTGAGCTATTCCTGTTACTCGATTAGCCCCCCTCCCAGAGTTCTACTCTCTGAAGAGATCGCGATATGGTCAAGGGAGTATTGTTTCAGCATGGACTCTGTTTAGGAAAAGTTCACTAAACACAGTACCTGCAACTCAAAATAGGCAAAAAATATATAAACTGGTTTGTTTGGCGCTAAACTGAAGTTGGCAAAGCCAGCAGCAGATTTATTACACTTCCTGGGATGAAGCACTTCTTTTTGTATTGCTGTGAAAGTTGTGAAATTAGATTTAAGGCACTAGCTTGACACCGAATTAGCAGAGCTCAAGCGGGGAGAAATGATCAGGACTTGATAGAAGCAGCACACCAGGAGGGGAGGATGGAGCAGGCACACAGGTACCCACAGACACACGTGCTCTCACTTGCTCATTCATCCATCAGGGACTGCAACACTTGCAGAGTCCAAGCAGGACTATTCATGCAGCATGTTCACTAGATTTCCTATCCAAGGAATTATATTAAAGCTTATGAATAGTTTTAAGCACAAGGGTAATTCATAGTATTTTGTTAATTACTTTTTCTTTCTCTAAACACAGCTTTGTACAAAAACTCATTAGCATTTGTGTTGCCTGAATATGGTGAAGCAGAGTTGTCGCACCCCTTGCCATTTGAACCAGACATCTCTGGCTTAATTAAAACACTGTAATTTCCAATAAAGCATCATTAGACCTCTGCCTCTGTCAGGATTCTGACAAATTTAACTGGATTTTCCTTAGGAATTTAACAATGGTTTGTGGATGATAGCAGAAAGAATTTTCATTCACTGTCCACTAGATAATATTAGCAATTATATGAGCCCTTGGACCACCAGCCATAAAAATGTGTTTCAGAGTATGGCTGCACTGGAATTCTCACTATTAGAGTTGCAGCATAAACACTGGACACTGTATGATGATATACGCTTCAAACTAAACAGTATTTACAGCAATAGGCAGAATTAACAATTAGGTGGCATGAAAATAATATATCCTTGTTTACTTCTGTAATTAATGCTCCTAAAGAAAATACTCTGGAAACCTTCCAAAAGCAAGATTTATTTCTGTTGATTGAGGCTGTAATCAGATGTCCCCATTCAAACAGTAATTGGTGTGCTTCATTAAAATGTAATTGAAACCAAGATTTATGTAAGTGCTAGGCAAGAAATAACAGGGATACATATTTTCTTAGTGGTGATGATCTCTTCTATATCTTCTCAGGGTACTTTCTGCTTTTGTACTGTACCACATATGTCGTATTTTGTCAAAATCATGGTATCTTGGAAAAAGACATTGTGCATTTTCCCCTTTTAATTTTAACCTCTCACTCTGGTGTACTGAGGCCAGCTGCCTTTTTTGCCCTTACCTATTAGTCTCACTGTTATTGCATTTTTTTATGTTATTTTGTTCTTAGGAAATAGCAATTCTTTCCAGCAGGAAGGAACTGTAGCACCAAAGTTTAGACCTCAGGACATAACTCTTTGGGGGATGACAAGACTTATGAACAGTTAAGATTTTCACCTGGTGAGTCCAAACCCAACCCCTTGTTCCTCCTCTAAGACATTTTCTGTTCCACTCCAAGCAAAAGTAAGGCAATTAAAATAAAAAGCATAAAGTATTCTAGAAATAGAAACTAAGGATGGTTTCTCTGAAATTCAGTAAAAGCTAATTAACTTCCAGTTAATTGAAAGAAAAGTATTGTGTTTCCTTCTAGGAATAGGTATGTATGAGATAGCACACAAATAATGGAGTCAGAAGCATAAGTCACTGTGAATGGATGATCCCATTGATTTTGTTGAAACAAGGGAGTTAAAACAGAAAACAAATTTCAGCCTGAGATACTGGTTCATTACCAGCAAATTGATGGACCTCTACATTTACTTGCTAGCATAATTTACCAATTGTATGAGATGTAAGCAGGCACAGTGGTAACATTGGCTAATTTTATGCTCAATGTGAAATCTTATAGCTGGTCAGATGGATACCATAAGAAATAATTAGAGTCATTAGAAATAATGGGCTACAGCTGCAGTAATACATGCTCTATTCTCAGTCCAGAGGTTTCTAAGCAAAATTAAATTAGCTTCTGTTACCACACTGCTGCATCGTATGTTCCTCACCTCCTGAGAGTAAACTTCTCTTACCATTTCCGTGCTGGAGGCAAAGTTCGTGCCCCACGCAGAAAAATCCTCTGTTGGGGACAAGAAATTCTGACGTTTGGGGCCATTCATTGTCAAGCAAAAAAAAGTAATAAAAATATTTTTTTAAAAAAAGAAAAGTAAAAGTGGCAGCAACAAGTCTGAAGCTCAGGCTAACTCCTTTCACATGTCGAGAATCATCCCTGTGCTGTGCTGCAGCCTTTGGTACCAGCCAAGAATTGCAATCCCTGTTTGAATCAATGCTGCACCCAGGCAAGTGCTTTTGCCCCTGAACTGTTCCCTTTAAACTTTATTTTTTTAAGGAAATTATGTCCATTTTATTGGAAGCACATCAGCAGCCCCTAGTTGCTAGTGTTATTGCCTTCACATCTGTAATATCCTCTCTTCTCCTCAAGTTCAAAAGACTGTTCATAATAGTAAGGAAAATGACACATTATTCTGGAGTGAGTGAGGAGAGGGACAAGAAAGAAATATAATTCATGCTGTTGGAGTGATTAATGTGACTGTTTATGATGAAGGAAATGAAAACTAGAAATCTGTGTAAGCAATGATCTTTCGAAGAGAATGACTTTCACTGGAACCACAATACAAACTCATATGCTGATCTCCTTTAAATTATTGCAGAAGTTTTCAAAGCAAAGCATGGATGGCACCACAAATTTTGCTCCCTTGTTCATTTGCAGGAGTAAAAACTTATCAGCAACAGCAGGAGAGGGGCTCACTGCGAGGTGCACACAGGCCATCACCTCTCTTTAAAATGTGAGATGCTTTGGTGATAGGTTTGAGTAAAAAAGCTTAAGAGGCACATTGAGCATTGTCCATTAAGCATGGTGAGCTGCAGAAAGGCTTCCCCTGCATGCATCATTTCGTACATTGATATGCTCACCGAGTGTGCTCAGTGGGAAGAACAAGACTAACAGTATTTTTGATGAAGGTAAAGGCCTAATATCGCAGCTTTGTAAAGATCACTTATCCGTCTGCCAGCTGTCTGTCTTTGGCTATGGTACTTACCTGACCTCAGTTATTACACTATATAACTGCTTCACAAACACTAATATATTTATCTTTTCATCCTTCCTGTGGAGTTGGGAAGTGCCATTACCTCTGTTGCAGAACTAAAAACTGAGATTAAAGGTCGTATTTGTCATGGCATTTAGGTGCTCAATGGGATTTTCAGAAGTATCTAACAGCCATTGTAATAAGTGGAATCTGGGTACTTTGATAGTTCTGAAAATCCTGTTACTTGTTTCTTCACATTTAAAATGTTGGGCTTACGTGACCCTGGGACCTACAGGAGAGGTTCCCATGTTGTAGGTGGTCACCCAGACAGAAGACTGCCTCTTCATCCACCTACTAGGAGCAATTTTATGGCAGTAACTTATCTCAGTCCTGAATTCAGCATGCTGTAACTCTGTGGACAGCGATGAATTTACTCTCCCTGCATAGCTCTGTCAGAGAGGTCAGAATCTGGTCCTGGAAATACTAGAGCGAAAATAAGCAGTGCCTATGATCAATAAAAAGGGCTTATGTGCCAATTGCTGGTATGGAAAATTCGAGAGAAGAAGCAAATAATGAAACAATCTATATTCATGCAGCCACCTTTCCAGCCTATTGCTGTAAGTGCAGGCTTACATCTAAACAGGAGATATGAATCGGACCGAAAGCTCCGGCATATCATACTGGAAAACAAATGTTGATTTTGAACAAATTATCTGTTCATCGCTAAATCATTTTTTTTCATTATTAGTCTTCAAATTAGTTCTGCTCTGAAGGACAGAATTAGGTTCAAAAGCAGTGTGTCTCTTAAACACTTATTTAAAATGAAAGTATTCGGCAAACATTACTCAAAAGCCCTAGAGCATAAACTCCGCTGCTTTCTCTGGCTTTGCATAGATTTTTCAGATCCTGGTTTAAAGACAGGTGTCTCAGGGATTCATTCATGCTATCATAAAATAATCAAATTAAATCCCTCGCAATCATATGCCCTAAAATGCCAAGAAAAATTCTATTAAGACCTTTCCGTCCTTGTTTGCATTAGCATACGCTGGGACAAAAGTCCCATGCAAACAGATAGAGTCACACCAATATCGAATGTGTAAGAGAGACAAGAGACTCCAAACCCACGACGCAAGTACAAAAGTGCAAGCCCAAGTTTCTCATCATTGGAAGAGCTGCACTTTGCTGTTGTAGTACTTGCAGTCATTTCTGTAGTTTTAAGATTCTAAAAAAAAACCCCTAGCCTTCAAAATTATATTTTTAACGTTAAAGGGGTGGGTGTTTGTTAATTCAGTATCTTAGTAGCAGCTGTCTGAGCTAGTGATTTAGGATATCAGAGAGGTCAGCTCAGCTAACTTGAGAGAGAGATGTGGTGCTGTGAGTTACGGAGCAGCAGCAAAGCCCCAGCATTGTGTGCTTGTCTTACCATGGACTATCAGGAGGTGCTTGAGATGGTCGTTTGTAGCTTCATGAAGCGAGGAGCTTTGTAGTGATTAGGACGTGTCTAATTGCATGGGTTTTCATCAGTGTTTGTAAAATATTGTTATCCTGTCTGTAGGCTTTTATTAGGTGGAGAAAGCAGACCAACTCAGTCACTTAGGAATGGAAAGAATAACGCTTTGGACAATGTTATCTAGCAGACCCTCGGGTATTTGGTAGCTTGTTCAAAGCATGAGTTTAACTCCATTTGATGTTATGGAGACCTATGTACACACAGGAAGACAGGCAAGGAGAAAGTCCCTCTTGATTCCCCCCACCATGGCAAGACATTTACTGATTTCCCAGTTCACCACGCTCTCCAGTAAAGCACTAGTGTGGGACTGGAAGGCTGCTCCAGTACAAGACAGAAACTGAGAGCTGCTGCTGCTGCTGTAGATGAGTGCATTTGCCCTGTAGTGCCTGAACACTGTTTTGCACTTACAAGATTTACTTCTCAGTAGGCAGAAGAGCTACGAGATTAACAGGTGAACAAATATATTGAGACAGCCAAGACATCAAAGAAATTGAAGAGTTACTACGATCTTGGAGAGCTAAAGAGTCACCTAGCCATGGTTCTCAGGAATTATTTTATCCTCAGATTAACTCAGCTGTCTTTGGGTTTGGACACATCCTCTGGTGAATTTAGCTACAGTGATGTCCTGGTTTTGACTGGGATAGAGCTAATTTTCTTCCCTGTAGCTGCTGTGTTTTGGATTTATTATGAAAATAATGTTGATAACGTCTATTTTTTCAGTTGTTGCCAGGTAATGCTTATGCTCAGCTGGGATATAGCTAGTTTTCCTCCTGGAAGCCAGTGCATTTTAGAGTTAATATGAGAAAAATGTTGATAATACACTGATGGTCTTAGTTGTTACTAAGAAATCAAGGACTTTTTCACTTTCTCATGCTCTGCTAGTACACAGGTTCACAAACTGCGAAGGGCGTAGCCAGGCAGCAGACTCAAGCTGGCCAAATCTATATTTGATACCATATAATGTCAATCTCGGTATATAAATGGAAAATTGGCCATGGGCCAGGGATCACTGCTTGGGTTGGGCTAAGTGCTGATCATTCATCAGTGAGCAGTTTGTTGCACATCACTTGTTTTGTATATTTTGTTCTTATTATTGCTATTACTCTTGTCCCTGTTCTCTCTTCCTTTGTTTTCCTATTAAACCATCTTTATCTCAACCCACAAGTTCTCCTTTTTTCTCAATTTTCCTCCCCATCCCACCAGTGTGGGGAATGAGAGAGACTGGCTGCACGGTCCTAGGTAGCAGCCCTGTGGTCCTACTTTCTGGCCTGGGTTAAAACCACAGTGAGTGATTTAAGATATTACTGGCCTCACCTCTCTGTTTCCCCTCTGTAGGATCCCGTCTCTGGAAACAGAGGCAGTAGGAGGGAATATCTGCCTGCATCCCAGCCACTGCAGTTCAGACACTGGGGACGTAGTGCAAGCAGAGCATCCTTCATTTTTGGGAGTAGACACTAGATTGTAAGCTGCATCAAGGATGAGAGCGTATTGTATCCCTGGGCAGAAATCTCCAGGGCAAAAGTGGAGCAGACAGTGCGTTAAGCCACTGTAATGAAAACGACCAGAATGCATGTGCCAGAGCCCTAAGGCTGTGTGCTGTGGCTATTTTTACCATAAAGAAATACTAACATATATTGGAAGGGCAGTTATTGCAATTGGAAGGTCAGAGGGAATCATATCCCAGGTAGCACTACTTACTGTCAATCATTCTTTGCAAGCTTTTTGTCCTCCGTGCAATATGCAATTCGGTCAGAAAAAAAAAAAAGTAAGTAGCAGAAGTCTTTAACCTTAGATTCCTTGTATAGGAACCAGGCAAGAGGTGATAACACTGAAGGGATCATAAGTTTTATGTAAGAAGTACCTTCCCTGCAGAAAGCAAACAAAAAGCAGGTCAGAAAGATTGTGCAGAGGCTGCTAACCTTGAGACCATGCTCATTTCTTGGGTTGTGTATGCCTCAATTCTTCCCTGAAATTTATATTTAGTTGAGTCAGCCAGGAAATTACGGGTGAGTTTGGGGTCTTGAGGGAAAGCGGTTGGAAAGCAGCAATATGAAGACACCAACAAGAGGGAAAGTCGTAACTTCAGAAGTGCCACACAGGGGAAACTGTGCCTTTGTTTATTGAACTATTGGCTGCAATTAATACAGCCAAATTCCCTCTGTCTCCCCGTAATGTTGTCTCAGTAGCAGGAGGAGTCCATTTAAGAATACACTTACTTGCACAAGTGATTATATATGAAGAGCAGAAGAACTACTGAAGTGCCACTGTGGTAATGCAAGCAAATCCTAAAAGCTGCCCAAGTAAGCTTGGTGCTTGTGCGCTGCCCTTGTGCTTCGGTTTTGTCAGTGGTGCTTGCCCGGAGCAGGAGCTTCTGTTCCAGTTCACCTGCCTGCTTCACCTGGGGAGATCATAGTCTAGATTTTGTGATGGTACAGTAAATAAATGATTATAAAATCAACTAAAAGAATGTTCCCTAAGAGAGAGAATTTTTTTTAATTATCATTTTCAATATAGACGGTCATAAGAGACTATTATAAAAAGGAGAAGAGACCAGTATAATACAAGACCTATGAATGCATAAGGAGCAAGGAAAACTGAACCTTGCACTTCTACATCTTACAGCCTTAACCCAAATTGTCTGAACTAAAAGGTTTGGCTGTGTAGAGGCTCGTCGGATACCTGGATAGTGTAGCCAGGGTTAGGAAGGGTTGGTGGGGCGGAAGGGTGTGAGGGAGAGCTGGCAAAAGCAGTGGGATATGAGTGTAGGAGTAGAGATTGGGAATTTGGGGGTCTTCTGCCTTTTTCTTTACATTGATTTCCTTAAACCTTTCTAAAGCTCACATCTTGCTTATAAGCAAGAAGATCATGGGGGAATCCCTTGCACATTGCATCTTGTCCCGGCATTTACAGCATAGTATAGCTGCTGTGAAATGCTAGCGAGCTGGATTTGTGACGTGTTTTACAACAATGTACATGAATTCTTTCCTGACTAAACCAGGCATGGAACTGAACATGTGTAGGCCTTAAGCTGCCGTACAAGGGGCAGGCAGGCTGTGCAAGATTACTGCCTGAGATTAAGTGTGAATTGTCAACCCGCAAGGCTCTGTAACTCCCCTTTCTGTTACAGATTAGAGTCGCCTACCCGAGCGCTGGTGATGGAGGCTCCAAAAGGCATCGAGATCAACGCTGAGGCCGGCAGCTTGAAAGCCACGTGCAGGACAGAGCTCAGGCTGGAATCCAAAGATGGAGAGGTAAGGGAAAGATGTCAAGCCCTGCAGCAAAAGCAAACCAAGCCACAGATCTCCTGTAGATTTGCAGCCTCCTGAGTTACTGAGCTGCTCCGTTTGAAGCACTGGTGCGAAGGTGCAAGTGAAGCAGACCTTCCTAGCTTAGTGTCTGCCAGCAGTGATTGAACATATCATATGCAAACAAGTCTCACTCTGTGGCAAAGGCTGATTCATTATTTTTAAAGTGCTCGGATAATAGCTTCTGTTGTTCAAGCAGATTTATGTGCCTGTAAAATAGACTGTGCTCCTAAATTCTTTGTTTCATTGTCATTTTAAAACAAGATTTACTTGGCCAACATAATTAAATCTTTTATCATACATTTTTCTATAAGAAAAGCTTAATTCACTGTTATTGATCTGAAAAGCTTTTGTGGCTAATGTTTCATTTTGGAAAGAAAGGGAACATTAGGAGACACAGGTTGGTGCACTGAGGAAACTTCCAAAGAAGAAGAGAGAATAACTAAAACTGATAACACAGAATGAAAGTAAAATAGGTGTTGCGTTAAGCCTCTTCTGATGTCTCAAAAATACGCGGGCATCCAGTTCTCATCCCCTATGCCACCATGATGTGAGACACTGAAAGTGGTGGCTGAGGAGCTCCCACTGGGGAACCTAACGAGAGCCTTGGCAGGAGGAACTTCTCATTGAACACAAACCTCACTGGAATAGGCCTCCAACATAAGCTAACATTTTCCTATCTTAGTGGCGGGTGTAATAAATGGAATGGGGTTTTAGTGTTTTGGGGTTTGTCTTAATGATTTTAACACTAATTTGCTTTTAAAATGCATATGTTGACCTATCTAATCAGGAGATCAGGTGGTTTGATCCTAAAACTGGAGACTTACTGTAATTGCAAGATAAGAGCAGATACGTCAGTTGCCCTGTAAATATTCTGATGTGCAAGTTATATTACCCTCATGTTAGAGCACTCTCCTGTAGCTGCTTTGTGTCTAAGAGCTGCCACAGGTTCACTTTTATGTTCTGTTCTGTAAGAAGAAATGTTGTGTTGCAGCATTTAATTTATTTTTAATATACATAAAAGTATTACAAATATACCTAAAATATACATTAAAAAATACATAAAAGTGAGTGCTGCACACCTGCCTGCGTAACTGGCAATGGGATTCTAGTGTCAGAAATCACAGTGGAGGAGAGGAACTATTGCGTGGGTGTTAACCATACATGCTCCCAACCTAGCACTGGGGGTGCTTCTGGTTGGGTTAATACAAATACAAAGGTGCCCCATGAAGCTACAAGCCAAAAAACCACGGTGGGCAGATCAGCAGAATCAAACTAGAGGCCTTAGCTGTCTCACGGTAGAGGCAGGTCATATGCTCACTCAGTCTTATGTCAGACTTTCTTATCCTAATACACTTGCCTATCCAGTTTTTGTAGCAGCTGAGCTGTCTGAAATAAGTTTTTTTAAACACAAGAGCAAAAATAACAGCTTTCCACTAATTTTCTCTTTCTTTCTCTCTCTCCATCCCTCCAACTTCAGATAACATTGAATTCTGCAAAAATCAAACTACCTAACTTGCCTCAAGGATCTTCCTCTTCTGCAGGGTCCAGGCAAAAAATCTACGAGCTCTGTGTGTGTCCCAATGGGAGGTTATTTCTGTCTCAGGCAGGCACTAGCTCGACCTGCCAGATAAATACAAGCGTCTGCCTTTGAGAGACAATTTGCAGTGGGGCATCGCAGGCAGCACAAAAGCCAGTTCTGGTCTCACAGATTGCAGCTGCCAACTATTTTTACTAGAACACAGAAAGCCTATCAAAGACTTTTTTTGTGTGCGCGCGTGTGTGTGAATATATATATAAAAATATATATATATAAAATATATATATATCCTCTGTGTAAAATGATGTTTCAGTACAAGGAATCCCAGGGTGACCCTGTTACATTTGTGTAGCATTTCTATTTCCCACACCGAAATTTACTGGTCCAATCTGCTGAATTGGATTTGATGCTCCCCTGGACCTTTCTGTATTAATATAGTCTAATGATCACCCCTCGTTTTTGATCATGTTCTCAGAGCAGTGGGATTGCTGGTAGGATCCCTGGAACCTATGTAAACCCACCAAGATACAAAGGGAAGAGAAGCATCTCTGATTATTTTTGCACCATTAAATCAGTGGCATGGAAAAAAAAAAACCCAAACAAACCCCAAACCAACAAAATAGACAGATGTGCTGTACTGATCACCTAGAGTGATCTAAGATACTTGAGGTTAAATTGCACTCTGTTTTTTTGCCTGAAGTTTAGCTCCCTGTTGGGAGAGATGGATTGCACTTGGCCAGTAGAGAAGTCCAGATCTTCTTGCTGGAATAATCATGTATTTTCCTGGAGGGGTTTGAGACTTACCTGTGCATGGCTAAGGAGGGCTTGTGCTATTCAGATGTGACACACTAGCTCTAACCTTAGCCTAAAGTCATCTCGGTGCCAACAAAACTGGTGTTGCATTTAGTTCTTGGAGGAAAAAAATTGTAAAAGTCTGACTAAATAGAAAAATCCTGATCCTCCTTAATTAACAGGTATCCTGGATCATCTACACACCCTCCATTAGCACCTTTAATTTTGAAAAGATTTGGTGTGAAGGTGTGAAAATTTCAGATTTGAATGTTGCTTATCTTTACCTTTAGAAACATTCTACTCATAAAAACAGAGAAATTCATACAAATTAGGCATGTAATGTAGATGCTATGCCAGAATTTTTGCCCTCTTTCTTTTCAGAATGTACAGTCCAAGGTCACATAGATCTGGTGGAGACTGTGAATATCAGAGATGCTGACAATGAGACTTTTTAAAGTATTTATAAAGATTGTGACAAAGCCACATTACTGGAAAGCAAGGGCTTTGGATGCTGATTCCTCTAGAATTTAAGCCCCAAAAATCTCTGTGGCTGAATCTTCTCATGGTTGCATTTCTCCATATTTTAAAGTCTAGGAGTCACTTACAGGCAGAATAAAACACAAAATCTGTTCAAGTTTTGAAAAAATAACGAGAAGATCACTGAATTCTTACCCATAATTGCATCCACATGCATGTAAAAAATCCTTGAAAAATAAATATACTAATTACTGTAAAAATATCCAAGTCACAGTAAATCTCATGAAGACAGCAAGATTTCTAAGCCACTGAGATGCTTTTGAAAATATTACCTCATGTGCAAACATAACAGATCTAGTCATATCTAAGCCAAGCTGGTATTCTTCAAGCGATCCACAAGATAAAATGTAGCTGACAGAAATCTTTAGAAATAATTTAGTCCATTCCTTTTTAACAGATTTCCATGTATTTTCTTGGGGTTTGGAGAGTACCAGGATTTGATTTATTTATTTATTTATTTACATTAACAATTCTGGCTTAATCCAAAACTGACTGGACTGAAAGGAATTCATGGAATTCTATGGAGTTTAGAATAGATGTGTTGCTGACTAACAAAGCAGCACACTCATAAAATTTATTCCTAAAAGAGGATGGAATGATCTACTTTTATTTCAATAATGCCTTCCAATTAATTAATGAATTCAAAATATTTGTCAATGAATGATTCCTGTAATTATTATGTCTTGAGTCAATGTTTGAATGCAAAGGGTCACCCAGGATAACAATTGTATTGGGACACGGGACTATACCATCTCTGTTCAAAGAGGGGAATTGTGCCTATGCCTTAAGTCAATGCACTCAGCAAGGAGAAGCACATCATATTTATCTTGTTATTAAAACTAGTTTATTTGGGGGGAGGGATAGGAGGGTGTCTTGGGAACTGGTTGTACAACTTAAAACAGATATTAATGAAATGCATTAAGACCATAGGGGCACCTAGAGTGATACAGCCTTTTTTTTTTACCATGTTATATATAGCAAAATACTGTGTGCGTTACCTCTGGGACTGTAACTGAAGTCCCATTCATAGTCCTACATTTACTGTAGAGTTTTTTTCACTGTTTCATTTAATACTGATAACAAATCTTATAGAAAGCACGGCCCAATTCATAAACAAATCCCATGTGAGCATTTTTGAAGACATGTGCGGCAGGAAGAGTACAAGTTGCATTCCTAGGACTATTAATACTGGTGAGAAAGGCAGAGCCGGATGGAGGGACTGACCCAGCAGGGATGCTGAATCACAGAATCACAGAATCACAGAATGACCAGGTTGGAAGAGACCCACTGGATCGTCGAGTCCAACCATTCCCACCAATCCCTAAATCATGCTCCTAAGCACCTCGTCTGCCCTAACCTTAAACACCTCCAGGGACGGTGACTCAACCACCTCCCTTGGCAGACTGTTCCAATGCCTAACCACCCTCTCCGTGAAGAACTTTTTCCTAAACCCTCATTCCCACATTCTGCTCTTGAAAGTCTGGAGCCTCAGTCCTCATCCATGCACCCTCTGGCTTCTCTGTGGAAGATTTCCATCCCAATAAATTAATTTTGAATGGCTGGTCTCAGCTGGGCCCTTGGATGAAGTGTCACCTCATATCACAGAGTCCATGAAACTGCTTAAGGACATTTAGCCTTTTATTTTGATATGAATTTCTACAGGGGAGCTGTTAGGGAGCAACATTACACATCTGTGCCATCACTGCAGATACTTCTCTGAGGTGAACAAAGGGTACCTTAGTTACGTCTATGTAAAGGAATTCTAGTTGCTTCAATATCTTTCACAATCATTTTTCCATCTTAAAAAGTATGATATGATATGTTCAATGATGTCCTCGAAGATGAGGAATTGTTGAACCTGTATAGAGACTTGTAAATCATTTGAGCCCCATGTGACTTTTGAGACAGTGATTCTGGTGATGCTCCCTGTGCTTGTGTTGGCCACACCACTGGTCCCCTGCTGCTCAGTGAGAGGCAAACCAGGCCAAACAGGACATCATGTTCAAGATCCCAGGGGGAAAACCAGGCATTTCATTTAAAAAGCAGCATACAAACATTTAAAATATACACAAAACCTCCTACTGCACAGTTTATTGCTGGGGGTGTTGTGGAGTGACCAGCTTACCTGCTAGGTGAGCACATGCATGAGAGCCCCTTTTCCTCCTGCCTTGCTCAGAAATCCCTCACAGTTGCTATACCTGTATGGTTTGGGTTTCCCTCAGTGCATTTAAATTAAAACCTCCTTGGCTGGTATTTCATCCATACGCTCTGCCTGCCATCTATAAAACTCAAAAAACAAACAAGGGTTTGTGTATTTCTTTATGAATCGGGCCTGCAATTCAGTTCAGCTGGGCACTTGCTATTTGGGGAGGTGATGTTTATCTCAAATCATAGTTTAGTTTTACCTCCCAGCACTAAGGCAAGGCAGGGGTAGGTGGTGAATTTGTTTCAGCTGAGCTTGATGGAAGAGATGCCAATGACTTTGCTGCCTGAGCTAGGAGAGGAGCTGGATAGGTGACAACTCAGGGCACTGATGGCAGTAGAAACACTGCCAGCTCTTGGGGTGGCTGTGAGACTGACCCCTGATTTGTCACTGTGTGCAGGTCTGCGTTGCAGCTATGAGCATTAAAAGGTCATTGAAATGCCAATCAACGGTCTGTGATACTAATGTCAATATACCTTAGGCAACCATGAATACTGCAGTTAAAGATAAATGCGTTTATATATTGTGATTCTTAACTTTTTAGGGCTTCAAGACCTTGTTAAATTTGTTTTAAATGAGATGCTTTAGTAAGCAGTCAGGAAGATAACTATCAGTGCTCACCTGTACTCCAGTACCTTACCCACATGCAGGGGCCCTGCTGCTGTCACAGGTGAGTTAGGATGTTTTTTCTAAAGCAAAAAGACTTTTCCATTGGCAAAAGCAGAGATCCTAATACTGATTATACAACTGTATCTATTCTCCAGGTTCTTCATGGGATTTTTTTGTTTGGTTTATTTTTTACACTTTTTGAAGCATATTACTCAGTAGTCAGTGAAATGGGTAGCTTAAGAGTCTAAAGAAATGTTAACACTGAAAGAAGTCATCAAAAGGGGAAGACAGTAACTACTAAAATATGTATAAGGTCTCTCCTAGGTATACTTTTTTTAAAAGACAAGCATGCATGAGAATGATTTATGTTTTGTTCTCAGTCATGTGCTGTCAAACAGCTGTAGTTTGAAAGGGAGTTTTATTTCCTCCTTTGATCAGAAATACATATTTGCACAAACAAACAGGTTTAAGGCATAAACCTAAAAATATCATCTGCAATATATAGTAAAATTATATCTAAATAAAAAAAACCAACCTCCCTAGAAATTTCTTCAAGCTTAAAGAAAGATTCCCATGGAACTTGTGAAGATGTCGGGTTAGTTCACATAATACCTAGTCTGCAAATACAGATGCTCTCAAAGAAAATTAGCTTTTGTTGTCATAAGATGTGCACACACACACAAATATATATACACACACATGCTCACATGCACATGTTTACAACAAAAGCCAGTTTTCTTTATATTTATTGTTATGGCTTTAAGTTTCATATTGCAAAAGAGAGTGAGACAAAGACCAAAGATTTACAGAAATCCATCCTTTCTCTGGTTGCCCTCACACCTGAAATGTATTAACTTAACGGTGCTTTTTTGGACTGGGCAGGAAAAATGCAGGTTTATCACCTATATGCATTCAAGAGAGTGAAGTGGCAGCAAAACTCTAACTTCTTTAATGAATAAAAAAAGGAAATAGTGTAAAAAAATCTTTAGATGTGTGCAGAAGGCAAGGTTACCTGAAATTTGAAATTGAAGAAATAACCCAGAATGCTAAGAGACATCATCCTGGGCTGAAAGTATAAATAAATTGATAAAATGCGCTGGCTGTCCACTTACCTGCACTTGAGCATTAGAAGATCAGGAACTCCAGTAGCTGCTCAGTGAAGAAGAATAACTGTGCTGTAATGATTTCATTTTAAAAGTGCATAGAGTAAAACCACAAAAAGTTAGAGGCTGTGTTCTTTTTCTTCTTTTCTTTTTTTTTTATGGCTGACATTTTAGATTTTGAAATGTCATCATCCAGAATTCACCCCAGCAAACGCAGGGCACCTTCCTGTGAAGCTTTGCCAAGCACTGGATTGGTGCTTTTCAAATGTGAAAATACCAGCCTTTTTATTGCCACTGCTGTTGAAGAACACAGCTCAGCAACGTTTTGGTTTTCCCCATTTTAACTTTTCTCCTCAGTTCTGAAATTGCTATGTAAGATTTGGTGTCCTGCCACACACAGGGATGTGTGCAGGTGGCCAGAAGCCCTGAACCCCCATTGTGTCCCTTCTCAATCTCACATACCCCCTAAAAAAGCCAAAACCTACATGTAGCAGTGGCACTAAGGTGAAATTTTGGACTTTTAGGTAAATTCTGCATTGCAATTGCAGTGTTTTCACAGCTGATGTAGCTCAGTTCACAGCTGTGAGTGGGGAGCAGGTTTAAACACTGATGTGGCGCTGGTAATTCAAGCAAGAATAGAGTGAATTAAACAAGGCAGGTAGGCGAGAGAGGGAAGAAATGGTGAGAGACATCACCCTAATCACAGTAATGCAGCAAAATTCTCTGTTTACACTATTATTCTTTAGATTAATAACATCCATTTTACTAAATAGGGTAGCAATTATGCTTGATCTTGCTAGTTGTGCACTGGAATTACTGTCACTGAAACCACTTACAGCTTGGGCTGTTCACGATTGCTAGTGCTGTATCCATCCACAATAACCACAGTGGTTTGGGGCTTGGATGGAAATTACAGTGAATAGCTTGTATTTAGAAAGCTTTTAAGTCTGCTGTGGTTGAGAAGCCCATGCTTATGCACATACAGCCCTGAGGCATTATCATTTCAGACTCTCTTGTCCTGCCATTTGAATTGTATTGTGCCCTTGTGAAAAGCGACACACTTTCTTTATACAGGAAAAGGTGGATATTTAAAGCTGCAGGATTTTTATCTGAAGTGAAGAAGAAAATATAATCGTAGTGCACCACTGAGATTTACCATCCAAGTCACTTTAAACTAGAGGTGCAAGTCCCTTAAAAATTAATTGGCTACAAGTGTAATTCCTGCGGGAAAGTTAGCGCCAGTGTCACTCCCAGGAAATGTCTCACGTTTACTACAGCTCAAGGCTGGGATTTTCTGCCACCAGTCGGTGCAGACGGGCTGCCTGCTCAGAGGAAGCCAAATTTCCTTTGAGGCAGCTCATCTCTGTGGATTGAGGTTTTTATTAGTTTTTAACCAGTATTAAAAAATAGGAAGGATTTGTCCACTGTGAAGTGATATGTAATTGTCTCACATTTAGTTGGTTTATTCTTCCTGCCAGCAAGAGAAAGTAGCTGAAGGAGAAATTTGTGTGTTACATTTACATTGTGCCCTGCTACCAAATGCTTAAGATAAAAACATGCAGCCTTAGTTAAACAGTCTTTTCTTCTAAGATTAAAAAGGACTCTTTGGAGCCTTTCATCAAGTCCTACCCAAATGGAAAGTCTTACCATTTCTAAAATATATGCCATTGTAGGAATAGTCTCATTGCAAAGCAGAGGTCATGAGAATCTTTCCATGTAACAGGAATTTTAAATTGCATTGTACTCTCACATTTTTGCCCCATTCAAAAAGCTTAACCACTGATAGGAGATAAAGCATTCCGAAGCCTGCTACTGCTAAATGCATTATCACTTTCTAAAGCAATGCGGTTTCTTTGGTCTTTTAAAAATTTCCACATAACGGAATACTTGAAAAATCTTGAGGCAGGCTCATGCTGGAGAGCAGAAGAATAATTATTTGTGGGTGGTTCTATTTTTATCAAACACTGGATTGTAGATGAAAAAGTACTGCTGTTGGAGTTTCTCCCACACTTACTTAGCTGCAAACACCACCGCCGCCCAACACTACAGCTAGATTTCTCTGGAGTAGCTGCCTTACAGCAGGGAATTAAGCTTAGCTCCTTCGCTAAGTCAGAGCCTGATAATTTTGTCTTCATCTGGGTCCTCCTCTGGCCTTGTGCACTCAATATCAGTTCTGTTATTGATGTAACAGATAATGAAACACTTCAGCAGTATTAATGATTTTGCAGATTATATATATCTGCAGTCTGAGTGGTATAAATAGTGCTGGTAGCTGCTGGTTGCTGTTCTAACAAGCCTTCTACCACCTTGAAGGCATCAGCAGTAAGGCCAGAAGGTGCAGCCAAGCAGCTCTTAAAAGTCACTACTGGTTTGCACCTGTACAATATCTGAGGGGATGCCATGAGGATGGTACCCTGGTATGCTCCCTCCACTTGTGAAACTGCAAGGTGGGAGAGGTGGGAGTGGCTTTGCCCTTTCTCATTTACCTCCATCCCATCCTTTTGCCAGGTCCTCCCACCAGAAATAGCAGCAAGGTGTGATGCCTGCCCTGGGAGACTGGGCTGGGGCAGCACAACAGGGTCATTCACAGCACAGGAATTTGACTCTGAGGCTGCTGTAAATCAGGATGTGGTTCCATTTAACTCACTGGTAGCCTATACTGCCTCATGGTTTGGCCCTTAAGGTTTAGCACCTTTTGTAAAATCAAAAAGAAGGGTTTGACTGTCCTGTCTAATCCACAGCCTGAGCACTCCTGGGGGCAACATGGGACGCGAGTCTCCTCACATATCTGGGGTTTCTCTGTCTCATAGGTGCTTACAAAGAGCTCAAGCCACTGCCTGAAAAAGGAGGCATGTGCATCCAGCTTGACTCCTTGTCCCCACCACAAACCACGCTGGAGTTCAGCTGGTGGTTTGGTGGGTGATGTAGGAAGCAGGAGGCATGGCCAGGTGGGCACTGGGGTAAGGCAGGGCTGCACTGTTTGCAGAGTGGCTTTCACAAGGCAGGCGCTGCTGGAGGAATTCACTATCTTGTCCTCTTCTGTGGCTTATCAGAGTGAGCACGGCAGTGAAGATGAACAGATCCTGCCCTTGATCGGCAGAGTGAGAATGTGCCAGAAACCTCATAAAGAGGAGATTTAAACAATTGCCAGACACTGTTTATTGAAGAAGGGTTCAGCTGACAGCATTCACACCTGGGTTTCTTCTTGGATCAGAGCTTTTCCTGAGCTGCGACTCAGATCTCAATCTGGATCTGCGTTATGCAGAAATCCGAGGGCAGGAAAGGGATTGACCTGCTGGGTCTGACTCAGATCCTTTCGGGGTTTGGGGCTGGGGTTTTTTGCCCACCCCTCATTTGAATTAGTCTCTTGTGCACGAATGCCATTAGAGTTGTTGATATTAATGCAACAAATGCTTCCTGTAGGCAGACCCAACAGCAAAACAATATTCAGTGTGAGTCAGAGCAAAACCTCTTCATCTGCAGCAGTAGCATAGAAGGCATGACCCATACGCTATAGCAGTTTTCATCTGTGACGGTAAAATACCTTGTCTGACCTCTACTCTGATGACCTTGATTGTGTAAACAGGAAAAAATGAATTTGAAGTCTTATCACAGTTCTCATTAAGAAATTCAGATTTGTTTGGCTTTTTTCTTTTTAATTTATGTATGTGTGTGGTTGTGTGGGAAAATATAAAGCTTTTTTGTATCAAATAACATCAATCCTTGCACACTCTATGCAAAATTTTGTAAGCATTGCAATAATGCTATGGATTACACAAGGAACTATTTTAACTTTATTACACTTTCTGTATAAAAAAAAGTTTGTATTTAAACAATTTCAACTGCAATCTTGTAAAATATATTAATAAAATAATTGTTAAGAAGGCAAGAGATGTTGAGGGTTTTTTGTTTGTTTTTTTTGTTTTGCACAGCAAACATGAATTAGGTTTCAAACTTTCATATGTCTGTACGATACATGTAATATACGTCTGTGAGTTATCTCAGTATATCTGTATTTCCATAGAATATGCCAGACCAGATCATACTAATTATCCATCGCACAGCATCAAGTCCATGGATATGTTCATTACACAATGCTGTAGAGGACAGAATAAGATTCTCTGTAGACGGCTGTCAGAAGAGAACCTGTCATCAGCAAAACAAAACAATCTTCACATTGGGGAAGGCTGAGTTACCGTTTTCCCTTATAGTTTTGTTGAACTTCCCATCCACCCAATAACTTTAGAGTCTCACAGCCAAGAAGTGTTGCAGCCATTGAGGTCCTGCCTGAGCATCATAATCCGTCAGAGAAGATCAGTGTCTCTATCAGTAGAGAGGCTCTGCTGCTCCAAACCAGCAGGAACAAAAGGTTTTCCAAGGTGGACCAGAAGGGAGGTGCATGTGTCCAGCAATGAGCCCTTCCCTGTGCACAGCTCAAGTCTGCCTGCAAAAAATAATAATTTAAAAAAAAAAGACAAAACAGTAGCCTGGACCAGCTCACAGAAAGCCCCTTGAAAATCTCTGGCTACTTTAACAATCCATCAGTTTCATTTTAATTGGCTAACTAATCAGATGCTCATGGGTGGCTCTGCACATGACAGTCAATCACTTCTGAGGGCATTTTGCAGGAGCTGGGTTTTAAATATGAATTTGTTTGCCCTGTATTTTGTGAGTAAATGAGGGCATTGATTGAGACTCATTATCTGAACGAATAGCAAGAATTCAATCCGGCTGAAAAGATGTGCGTGCCTTCCAAGCACAGAGTTGGAGCCTAGTCCTCGCAGCTGAGACACTGCCAAAATCCAGGCTGCAGGGATACTTGTTTACTGCTTTGTAGGGGCTACTGTTCACCAGGCTTCAAATAAGTTCACTCAGTACTGTTTGGTGGACATGCACAGTCTTTTTCTCGCTCACTGGGTTTTGGGCTGTTTGCACTTTAAAAAAAAAAAAAGAATAAAAAAAAAAGACATCTTTCAGCTGATCTTCAGCTGCAATTCTTGGCCTGAATTTAGAATTTCTAGCAAACTGACAAAGAAATAATTCATTAATTAACCCCCATTAAGAAGCATGTAGGCAGGAATTTCACAGCACCCACAGGAGATGCAGCTCTGTGTAGCTGCATGGGCAGCACCAGCCCTGCCATGGCAGGCAGTGGCCAGATCCTTCCCCAGCCCCAGCATATTCCTCATCAGCTGCCTATAAATGTGTTGCGATTTAAGCAGAGAGTATTATGAAGTTCAGCAGCTTATTTGCAGAGCCCCCATGCTAGAAATTCAAAGTGCAGTACCTAGTAGCAGCAATTTGTTAACCTTTTTTTTAAAGCCTAGGAATCCAGAGCTGAAAACAGGATTTGTCTTTCAAAATCAACTCTTGGGAAAATGATCTAAATGTAATTTCTTCCCAGGTACTTTGCCTTTCTCTTTTTAAGGAATACTTCCCAATTTTTGCTTTCTTTCTTTGTACCCTTGTATGTAATTCATTTGTTTTCCTAAATAGCAAACAGAAAAGGTGAACCAAACAGAAATAAGAACAACAAAAGCAGAGAAGAATCATAGAGATTAAATGAGTCCATTTCATATTCCGTAAAATAACAACTTCAACATTTTAAACTTTTATGTGCAGATGTTTTTTTTGTATTTTTCATCTCAGTACAGACAAGTCACTGCTGCTCAAGTTCAGTTGTTAAATCAGGATGATTATTTTTATTTTTATGAACAGTGTCCAGAAATCAGTGACGAGAAGTATCTGTTTTTAGTAGTTTTTCTCTAGTGCTGTGACCTTGATTCTTCTCTCTTTAAACTGAACAGAAAAATCCTTCGGAATTTAGTGATGAAGTTCAGACTTTTATAGCTCCAGTGCCAAATGTATCCCAGAGGAAAATTATATGGCCTCATTTAATAGAGAAAAGGCAAGAAGCCTGGCCAACAGCTAGAACTTGGCTCTTTTTTTGCAGTCATTTCAGAATAAAAAGCAGAGTGTAGGTAGTCTTTAAATATTTGATTCATACTATCAGGCTATTGTAATATACATTACTGATATGATCTGCACTTTTTAAAATTGGTGGTTGTGAATAGCCCTTCACATAACAGCTGTGCTTCAGGCCATCACACAACTAAGCTGCTGTAACATCAGTAGTGGTATTTTCCCTGCCACACTTGCAGGGACATGTTTTTATCCTACTTCTAGGCTTTGCTTTCAGTCTTCTAAAGAGCAGGGCAATGCAGGCAGAAAGAAAACACTGCCTCCTAGCTGAGGAATGCATGTGACCATCTGCTTCGCTCCATGCAGAGGGTGCATGTGGAAGGGCAAAAAACACAGAACGCCTTTTAGATCTCTGAAATCATCTCATTTGGCTTGGTTTTCTGCTACTCTGCCACAGCATGCAGCTGCAAAGGCAGAGTTGGTGGCAGCCTGGGCTCTGGCTGGGACTGGACCCTTCCTGGGGCTCCTGGTCCCACCTCTCCTTCCTCGACGGCCTTACTCACAAGCTTCTGCCTGGCTCAGAATACGAAACAAAAATATTTTAAATCGCACCATAACACATAAGCACAAAATGAGACCTCAGTGTTTCTCAGTATTTCAGCACCTCTTCAGCCAAGAAAATACCTCTACATTACCTGCCCTAAGCTCTACCTGCAACTTGAGTTTAGCAGCTGGGAGCTCCAAGACAGCTGAAAGATGCTGGACATGACTGAGATGGGATTTTATTCATTGAATATGGATCTTGCATCTGCTTTGCCCAATTGGGGACATCTGGCCAAAAAAAAAAATCAAATAAAAAGACAAAAAATGGTACATGTACATGCTAAAACGTGATGCTGTATCTCTGTATGGCTGCCACTCAGCCTGAGCTTCCCTCTCTGTTCAACATGCCACATGTCCTGACTTGTGGGATGAGGTTTTGGTGAGAGCTGTTGCAGTTGGGGTTGGCTGCACCATGCCCCATTGACTGCGATCTGCTGCATCCCCATTGAAGGACGGAGCAGCAGGATAGAGAAATGCTCTGCTCCCCCCAGCATGGCAGGATGGAGCCATGCAAGCACATAGGATGCTCCACAGCAAGACATTCCCTCCCTGCCATGGCAAGAAGTCTGTCAGGAAGAAGGACATATGGTTTTACACTAGTGTTTCCCATATGATGTAGTTATATGGGTTTCAGTGCTCTTATGAGAATGGACTGAGGGAGCCCCAGGGCTGAAATAGGTCCTAGATAGAGCCACATCTCTCTTAATGCCACCCCCAATGAACACAACCTGCCTTTGCAAACCATAGTGATGAAAAACTTCTCATTGCTTTCCAGTATCAGAAGGCTTAGGAATAATAACTGACTGATTGGGAATTGTGTGAGAGTGTGTCTGTTTGTGCATATGCATGCATGGGTATGGGGGAAGATGCATTTCTGAATAAGGTGTTATTTTTGTGTTAGTTGTAGCAATTCCCAAAAGGATTTGGGTATTTCAATAAACTCCAATCTCAAAAGAGAGTTTTTGCAACACAATCATCTTGAACCATAATAACTAAATTTGAAAATAACTATCATTTGCTATAAAGACATTAAAACATCTATAGTGGAACCATCAGGCTTTAAATGCCATGGGAGCTCTGCACACATACACACACATGATTAACAAAGAAAAAAAGAAAGGAGAAAAGCACTGTCACTTCCAAGAAAACCCACAACTTACCACCTACACAAGGAACTTTTAAGCACAGAAGGCAGCATCCAATGAATTATTTATGAATTAATTTGCAATGAACAGTTTAGGAGTCAAAGGAAACACAAACTGGCAGCACAGCCCTGCCTGGGGTGATGGCAGGGGACACGAGTGTGCTGTTCCTGTGGCATGAAGACATTTAGCAGTATACATGATGAGTTGTACACTAAGAAAGTTTAAGACATAAATACAATTCCTAGCAACCGCCAGCCTGGTGTATTAATATCCTGACATAGCCCGTGACCCCACTTGCACACTGCATTGGCACATGCCATCGCTCATCCAGTGACAAGTGACAGATGAGCCCTTTTTGGTCTACAGACATCTGCTGTGGCTGTAACCACTACAGGTGGAGTCACCCACTGCCTCACACCTTTCCCCCATCACACTTTTTTTATGCTAAGCTAAAACACAAGTGCAGCGAGCTGCTGCTTAAAGGCTAATGAGAGGACCAATGAAATCAGCATATATAAAGGCCACATCGTGGTTTTAAATTAGATCTTTCTAGCCAGGCTGTAGAAGGGGCTGTCCCTGCCCAGCCTTGGAATGAGCGCTGCACGAAGCGCTCCACACCAGCAATGGCTATTAGCATGCCATTATCTTAATGTTTTTCTGGGTCTTTTTTTCTCCTCCTCAGCTGAGATCCCTGGTTTGACTGTGGCTGCAGCCAAGCTCCAGTCTTGATACTTGGCTGCACAGCAGCATGGCATGCTCTCAGGCTGACCGGCTGCTGCACGCCTTATTTTTCTAATGCAAATATGGATTATGGACATAAACAAACCTGGCTGTATTCCTGGCAGAGCTGAGAAGTGCATTCAGAAACTCGTGGGGCAGGGAATGGGCTGATGTAGGAGCTAACAGGTGTACACGGCAAGAGAGGCTTGGGAGAAACCAAAAGGTGAGCAGGCATGTTGGTCTAGACTGTGCTCTGGGCTTGCTACAGGTCCTGCAGCATCGCCAGGCACAAGGTGTGCTGGGTCACATCTACTTGTGCAAACAGAGCAGCGGACACTTCCCAACGTAGCTCCCGACTGCTGCAGTTTGAATAGTTTATAAATGGATCTTTGTTCTCATTCATTTCTGCAGCAACACCAGATTCCTTCCACATTCCCATGGGGTGTCCGAGATTGGTGTTCACCATACTTCTAAGCTTGGTTTTGTAGTGGTCACTTTTCTGAAATATATGCATTTCAGCTACCCTTAACCTTGGCTGTGCCTGTCACCAAGCCCAGCGTTGTAGTGCACAGTCCTGCATGCCAGGTGGGGCATGGGTATATTTTGGCAGTGCCAGAATGGAAACACTGTGTTCAGACAGCCAACAGTTCTCTGTTAAAACAGAGCAGCATTGCATACCCTACTAAGTTTGATTCACGCCTGTGGAGGCTCTGAATCATAAGGTGAAGATAAGATCTTTCCCAAAAGCAAGTGAGAAGTGTCTTCCACCAGAAAGACTGAAAGTAAAAAGCAGAAAGATGCTGTGATAGTTTAAAGAAGTTGCCATCTTCTAATCTTAGGAACCAGGTGAAATATTTAAAACACTTTCACAGGTCAAACTCTGCCTCAGATTTTGGCTGTTGGAAGGATGGTCAGTCTTTCCCCTCACAAAGAGAACAAATCAGGCAGAGTAGCTGAGAACACCAGGATCATGAGATTATTTTCCTGTGAATTTTTTTTCCTTTTTCTTCCTTTCTTCTTTTTTAATTGACTTCTGGACCTGAAGTCTCTTCCACATGTGCTTGGTATCCATCAAATCAAACACTTGGCTGGGACAAATCTGGCAAGCACTATGCGCCAAGGAGGAACCTGGTTTTTTGGCAGTTTTGCAGGACAAGGATATTGCACATACAACTTCTATCACAGCGCAAGAGGTATGATCACAGTGAGGCAGATGGAAGCTAGTGGAGCCCATGTGTCTCAGGGGTGAGAAAGGGAGGTAGACACAGGCATCAGCTCCTCTAGTGACTGATGGATCTTATTTGTCACTTTTTTCCCTCTCACTTATGAAGGCCTTTGTAACACCTAACAAGTGTCTATCTGGGATTGGGAGATGTCATATGTTACTTACACAAGAACTGCCTCATTAGCTATGACTGCTTCTGTGACTATGTATTGGTTTTACTTTACAAACACCCTCTCTCTTTCTGGTAAGTCTTTACAGAATTGGAGGAGGAGGAAGAAAAAAGAAAGTCAACTAAACTTATGCCTTACACATTTTCTTAGTTTTCTTTTTCTAATTTGACTTTTGGATCTCCGTGGATGATCACTGCTAAGAAGCCCAGGAAAGAAGAGATATCTTAGCCTTTGCCCCACTGCCAGTTTAAGACAAACACTGTCATTCCTCTTTTCTTCTTCAAGAAAATGATGGGAGGCAGCAAAAATTACAGCAGAAATATTGATAGCTCTGCAACCCTAGAGCAAGTTAAAGCAGTTCCCTCCAAAATCAGTAGTGTACTATCTGCCATTAGGTTACCACTCCCACTTCTAAGAGCTACAACAGCCAGCTTGGAATGAAAGAGCCAAAATTTGGCATGATGTAAATGGCAGTTTGGATCCAAACTGTAGGCTGATTTGGCTCAGGATCATTGATGTGGTCTACTCCCTTCCTGAGAAATACAAGACTAAACCAGCCACCAAAACAGGAAGGTTATAAATAAATAATACAATAAATAATAATAGAAGAATATTTCCATCTCTGCTTTGCATGAGAACTGCAAGGAGGATATTAAGATAAGACTTAGAAGGTGCAGGAATGGAGGTGGCAGGAAATTCCGGATAAACAGTTAATTCAATAAATTACAATTAATTATTTGCAATTTAAAAACATTTATAAGCTACTAAATTCCATTAACATTGCATGACCTATATAAAGTGACCCCTAATTGCATATTAAAGAAGGACCAGCCTTTTTAGTGTTTTCATCTCACCACATAAAAAATAATTAACTGAGGAGCACATTGCCCAAACCAGCCCGTCATGCAGCAGGCAATAGGCTGAAAACTACAATGCACATCTTAAAGCACTTTGGGACGCAGGAGAAATCTAGATGCAAGAGGAATACATGCAACATGCTTGGGAACACTGAGAAACCACACTTCTTCCTCACATATGAAGCTGATCTAATGCTTTAATGGCTTTGATATCAAGTGCACCAGAAGTCACTGCCAGGTGGTTGTAAAGTTGCTCCAGAAAATAACCCCATCTGACCTGACTGCAATTACTCAGTTTATGAGAGCAGTTACAGCTTGAGGATATTGTTATTTTACCTTCAACAGAATAGAAAGACCAAGCTTCATTGCGCATGCCTGACTCTTGCCTTAGGAGGACCTAAAGAGAGACTAGAAATGTCAAATTCACCTCCTGCCATCACAAAGAAATGGAGAATTACCAGTCACTGAGTCTGCATCACCCTAATACCCATCGGTGAGCTACATGGTGCTGCACAGGAGCCCAAGATATGTGGGTATCTGCACCTGAAAAAAACCCCAAAACAATTAAAAGCCAATTAATGACAATGTCTAGGCTACAAATCTAGGAACACTCTGGTAAATCCAGAATCAATTGTTCTTTGCCTGTCAGCTTTTCGTCAAAGCTAGAAAAGAATATGGCAAATGAGTGATACTAGAACTGTCCCAGCTCCTTTGGCTTTGCTCTGAATCAAGATTAAGTCATAGATAGTGCTCTGTAAAATACTTGGTTGCAATTGGATAAATGATCAGTTCTAAATGATCCTTACCGAACTGCAAAAGTCAATCAACCCACCAATTAACAAGCCTTTGAAGTTTTCTGGTACAAGAAAAAGGCCTGTCTGCAGTACATTGCTGACCACTAGTTTTAACCTGCATTTTCCAGGCAATATTGTTTCACTCTAAGTTTTTTAAGGAAACTGTCAACTTTCACAAAAATCCCTTCAAATAGGAAGGCAGAAGCCAAGACATAGCTGAAAGAAATAGTGATGAAATCATATTTCTTGATCCAAAAGTGCCAAGGCTAGGTTTGGTTTCAAAAGAAACATTCATATACCTAAAGAGCTTCAGAAGCAGCCACTGGCAGCCTGCAAAGTAGTTCCCTTTCAGCGATGGCTGCAGTTGAGCTAGTGCAAGCAGGATAGGTTTCTGATCATTGGCAGGACACAGATTTGGAGAGGGATGTTTTTTTACATGCTACACAGAGAAGAATTTCCAAAGGAAATAAAGCTTTTTCTCCACTGGCTTTAGAGCTGGTGTTCAGGACTTCAGTGAGTGTTCAAATAGGAGATTTGTTTGCCTGGAGTGAGTTTAAAAGCTGCAGAAGAAAATGAAGGGGGGTCCAGCCATGTCAGTTATTTAAAAGCCCAGCAACAAGGACCAGGAGGCTATAGGAAAATCAGAGGTGAGAGTGGAAATGCACTTTCTTCAAATAAGGTTCAAGACCACACTAAGGTGCTTCCATAATTGGTTGGAAAAAGGCTACGCAAATTATAGAGGAGGTGCTGGCAGTTCACTCATTGGAGCACAAGCTCTGCCAATGGCATCATTTGGATGTTTAAAGCCCTTGGCTCTAATTGTAGCATGGCCATGCTTGAATAAATAGTGCTACGATTACAGTCGCTGTGGAAAATGGGATAGATTATGTCCCAGTTTGCCTGACAGGGGAAGCTAGTTTTGGCTTGACCGGCTGGGGGAGCTGGCACAGAAAGCCTCTGACATCCTGATGCCTCTCTGCAATGATATCCCTCAAGATGAGAGGGCTGATTGGGTACAAAGAGAGAGGCTGAAGCAGACTAAATAATCTTTATGCAAGTGCTCAATTTAAAGCCGACTGTGTGCAGCCTAAGCTGATGGGCTTCCAGCCACTTTGGCTGTCAGCTCTGCAGAGGGTGGGAAGTCAAGGGCATCTGCCATCCCCTTAGAATGGCATAAGAGTTCTGAAATAGTTCCCACCCATGCAAAGAAATCCAGCCTTCAGTCAAATCCTAAACTGGGAATCTAGCTAGAGCAGGACTTTACTGCCAAGACACTCAACTGTCACACAACTTCTCTCCCACATTGTGGTATTCACGCTCTTAAATAATGTGTTTAGTGAAACCCAGGCAGAGGACTGAACGAGTTCTATTCTATAACAGGAAAAGATATAGGTAGCGCTGGGGAGCCCAACCCTCCAGGTCTTGTTTTTAATAGTTAAGCAAGTTTTGAGCCTTAATAAAAAATGCTCTGACTACTGTTAACTATCCACCACTGAAGCCAGGCTTCTATGCTTGGTAGATGTGAAGACTGTCAAAATGAGACAATAGTGTTGAAAGGCAAGCAACTATAACCATTGGAAACCTCTGGTTTGTCCATGGTGCACCTCCTAAGATGATCTTCTCAGCCTGATGCTGAACAACACACACGGTCGTGAATTGTAAACTGGGTAATGAGATGCCAGGCACATGGAAAAGCTGATAGGCAATGTTCTTGAATTGTCTGTTAATTAACAATGTTTGCTTAGCAAATAGCTATTAAAATGCTTTAGTACACCAACATTTCTCAGTCCACTTTGTTTTTCCCAGATGTTCAACTGGCAAAAGACTGACAGATGCCTCCCTCTGATTATTTTCCCTCTAACTGGTAGAAGTTTGGAAATGTTGATTTGACATTCCCTATAGTAGATTCTGCAGACATCACGTCAAACACCTCTGAGATGCAAGAATTTACTTTTCAAAATGATAAAAGCAAGCAAGTAACATGAATTTAATGTGGAAACAGCATTCTTCCACCTCCTGGCAAGACATGAAACCAACATAAGGAATAGCACAGAGTGTCTGGTTTTACAGAGACTAACCCTGAGGCTGCTCTGAGCGAGTTCACCTATCTCTAGCCCAAGAATTTAGAGATCTGAGTTACCTCCAAGGCGGAATTAACATTTGACATACAGTTAGGTAGGACAAAAGAGCTGAACTTCTCCATTCTTGTTTATGTCAATACCTCTCATTCTATCAGAGCAGCCATTAGCTGGAACAGAGTTAGTAACATCAGTATTCAGCTTAGTGAACACATCACTTCTAGCAGTGAAACTTGAGCCAAATTTGTGAATTTTCAGCTATGACAAAATTAGATAGAGAAAACTATTTGAGGAAGATTGAGACTAATGCATGAGGCTAGAGTCCAGGAAATCCTATGCCGAGTACAATTCCATATAAGCCATTTAGTATCTCTGTCTGCAGCTCTATTTTGAGATTAATACATTTCTTGGGAGATTCTTCTTTAACATATAGTGAAATAATTATCACAAACAAGCTTCATCTAACCTGAATACGAGCTCTTTCCTATTTCTAATCCAGTATCTATCATACTAGGAGAAATGTACACTCATAGCCCTCTTGCAGGAGTTAATACCCCCCCCCCTTTTATTTGCAACATAACTGAGCATTATGTGATGCAGAAAATTAATGGAAAAGTAGCAGGTGATGAGATGAAGAACTGAAACAGAATCCACATGACATCACTAGGAGATACCTGTAACAATTATTTTACTCTGAAGGACACTTAGGAAGAGACAATCTGCTTCCTGCCATGTCTGATCTACAGGCTTTTATATTGGAATTTGGCTGAATCTTATAAAAGAAACCTATATTTACCAGAACAATTATAAAAAGAGTGATTCCTGGTACCAGTGAAGTTGACCTTCTACTTTAAGAAGAAAAGCTGTCAGACCATATAATTTTAGTTGTCAGTTACAACCCATCAAGCAGTGACTTTAACTTCCATACACTGCTAAATAAAAAAAAGAATAATCCGTCTTACGAAATGGAACTTTGATTTCTAAAAATTCATGCATGTTGCTTTTATGTATAGGTCAGTGCTTCCATTTTCTGGATGAACATCTGTACTTCTGCACAGAATGAAGCTTTGATATTCTATTCAGCCATATGAAGTCAAAGTATTTCATTATTTTCTCTGGAGCTTCCTAAACAAAAGTGATTGAAGTCATCACAATTCAAGACATTGTTGCATTTCAGTGTAAGCAGTAATTAATGGCTGAACAGCTCAATTAGTACTTGCAAGCAATTGTAAGTTACTGCTCTTCACAAGCATCAGTTTTCTAGGCTCTACTCTATAAAATAACCTATTAGTGAAAGATGCAAAACCTTGTCAAGGGATAGATAAGCTAGTGTACATCTTACTGAGTAAATTCTGGATGGAAGATACCAGTTCTGAGGACAGGAAGGAAGGAAGGATGTGGAGAAGCTGTTGTCCTAGATGGGCGAGTTGCCCTTTTACAGAGGATACAAGTGTAGATATCTGGACATTTGAGGTGCAAAACAGCTCACTTCAATCTGTCAACAGACTGGTTGAGATAAGTGTCTAAGTGCCACTTTGACTGAATTTTCTAGATTTTGGTAGGCATACACTGACTGCCTTTACTGCATGTAAACCACTTTGATTTCTGCTCTGGGCACATCAGCCCAGTTACATTCCAGACACAGTAATTTACCTGAGATATAAAGTTCATATCAAATTTGGCCTGTCATGGAATAACTACAGGCTTAATAATTTAAACTCTCTAATAGGTGGTTCCAGAAGTTTTCAGAAAATAAAAGAAAATAAAAATCGTAATCAAGAGCAGTTTTGTTAATCCTGTTTGAGTGTAAGCTGTGAAAAATATAAAAGGGAATTTTTAAAAATCAATTTCTGTCCTCTGTAGTTAGTGCCTGGGGAACAGATCATCAACAAATAGTCATAGCAGTGAAACATTTATAAACATGCTGGCTGGGTTTACCTATAGATTTTCTAGCCATGTTTCAGAACTAGCATCCAGGTATCATTAGCCTAGTCTGAAAACTCATGACCTGCACATCTTTAAAAGTATAACATAGAAAATTCTTTGTAATCACTTAGCAGATGTGGTAGAAATGTGTAGTGTCTATATTTCCAGTAATAAATAAGATTTCACGACAAGGATCACAATTTATAACTACAAAATTTCTCTCAACTTCAAGGAAAACAGGATTTGGATCTCTGAAGCATTGATACAGCAAATATTAAGTTCTTGTAAATGAACACCTTTCTAGCAATAAGACTTCTAAAACTATCTTAGTGTCTGATTCAAAATAAAACCACAAGTGAAAACCTTTCTGATGATTAAAATACACTGAACTGAACTGTCATCTATGCATCCTGCTTTATCTAACCACTCTCTCTATTAGCACTCATCATCATGATATCTGAGCTTCTTCTGCTGGAGGTGTTATTCCAATTACTTTCATGCCGTTGCTGACATGTAACTGAGAGCAAAATGTGAGACTCTGTTAGGAAAATAATGCTCCAGTTAGTTGCTCCCTCTGTCTAACAACACAGAAAGTCACACTGTGAAGGATTATTTCCAGAGCCTGCTCTCTGTGGTAGTCTCTCCTCCTTTCTTTTTTATTGTTGCCACTGCGATGTTGACACAGAAGTTTGGCAGTCTCCCATCTGAATTACATATTGGAACTCAAGCTATTTATGGTAGTCAATACAAATCAAATACTTCCTATGTACATTAGCCACTGTGCAGCTGACTTTTCCTGCTTCTCCTGTGCTGACTCAAATCTACGTAGGAGACAGAGAAAGCATTTTTTTTATGCACCCTGACTCCTAATTGAAATAGGAAAACTCCTGAGGAGGAGAGCTGTAAATATACAGCAAGTCTGAAGATACTGCTGTTTTGTGATCACGTACAAACTGCCTCTTTCTCAGCAGTTCTCTGGGATTTAGAATAGATTTCATAACTGAAAGTATTTCACCTAGTCATAGGATAAGAAAGAATTAGAAATAATTTTGGAGACTGTTCCTGGGCTAAATCTCAGTGTTTTGATCCTCTCTCTTAAATATCAGATATCTTACTTAAAGGCAGGATGAACAGTACTTCAAGATTTTCATATGGACCCTCCTGTCCCACCAGCAGTTGCAGTTATTTGTCAAGCTTGAAGGCAGTGGTTGGAAACCACCTTATTCCTCTTCAGCCCTTGCCTTCCAGAAATGAAACAAGCAGGTAACAGGATTGTAGAGCAATGCCTCATCAACCAATGCTACAATCAAGCTTTCTCCTTGATTCCTGCCCATCCGCTGGTGGACAGACACTACTCTCTTCCCCTTGCTCAGTGTTCAAATGCTCCACCTGAGGAGTAGATCTCATCTGGGGACTGTAATTTGAGGCATCTTAAAAGAAATTGAACATGGAGACGAGATTCAAAGAAGCTCAAGCTCTGTGCCAACCAACTGCCACTACCTACCAATCTCAGCTACACAAGAAAAAAAAATAATTATTAAATTTCTTTAAGGGATATGAACTTCAACCCCAGTTCAGAACATAGGAACACCTTGACTGGACATTGCTAAGGTGAGACACACGATTTCTGTAGGATATCCAGTATTTTTCACTTTTTATTTTGATATTCAGATGCTTCCAGTCACAGGGGCCAGTGGTGGGGGAGAGTGCTACGCTTGTTAGCCCTGGGAACAGTGCATTTCTGATTGCTAAATGAGTTTTCATAAGCTTCCCCAGGAGGCGTCAGTTCATTTTTTTCATGAGATCCTATGGTGGAATTAGCTTTTCTTTAAAAAATGAGTGCTCACTCTGGGTTTTGGGGAGGGTGGGGGCATAGTGTGTTGGGGTTTTTGTTTGGCTGGCTTTTTTAATGAAAGGTTTTTCTGTCTCTCAGTAGGTTAAAATGCCCTCCTATGACAACCCACCTCCTACCACATGTGTATGTACTCAGACATTGGTAGCATAACCGCTAGGACTGAGATCCGCCTATGAGAAACCCCCTGCACAGGTCTCCAGTCAGAGTCACAGCAGAAGAGCAAACAGAATGTGTTCACACATAAGAGGTAGGACTCAGCCAGACCACTATGAGTTGTCTGGACAGTATCAAGGAAGACAAAGACCGTGTATCCTACTGGGGCAGGGCTAATTCACAATCCATCTCTGGCTATCTGATATCCAGGCTCCCAGTGACCTCTTTGGAGCCGTACCTGTTAGTATAGCTACGTAATAAACTCTTATCTAGCATAGAAGATGATAGTGGTCTTGGTAAAAGAAGAGTTAATTCTGCTAACAGCGTGAGCTGTTCTTGTGGAGCCTTGAGCCTAACAGCAACCATAGCCATGAGAACACCTGCACTGAGACCATTGCTCATGAGGGGGGACAGCAAAGAGCATTGATGTTCAATAGCTTTTACAATTACACCCCCTTACTTCAGTTTCTGACTTAAACATGGCTGCTTCTGCTTAGTGGTATTTATCTACAGCAGAAACAAATCAGTTGAGTGTCTATCTGAGAAAGAAACTGCTTTGAAGCTTTGTAGATCATCGGAACCAACAGAAAGGATTAGCTGATGATTTTGTGAATGGGACGGATTATGAGATGAGCTGGAATACAGTTTTACTGGGTTACAGTTGGCTGATACTTTGGGATCATCAGGCTTTTCTTTCTATTTCTTTTTTTTAAAGAAAGCACTCAACAAACTCAGAACATGTAAGGACTAATGGTGAGTCTGTCACAAGCAGCAGCAGACATCCCTTCACCTTAATTCTCTCCACTGTGGCAGAACATGGCCTGATCAGCACAACAGCATGCTGATCCTTCCTTTGCTCATGGTAACAGCATTAGTAATTAATACTCATATTGTGTATTAAAGGAAATGGCAATCCCCTTTCTACAGTGATAGGCAGCCCAGAAACTCACAGCATACAAAGCTCTCAAGATATTTTGAGGTTAAGACATTTTGGTCCACATACAACATCCTTCTCCAATGGCAGTCGGAAAATCAGTTGGTGAAGAGATTTTCATAGCACTGACTCCTTTTAGGAATTTTATCTCTATACTATGCACACATTACTACTGCTGTTTCAAACCATCTCCTGGAGTATAAGCAGTTGTTGGCTATTGACTTCCAGTACTATGTTAATGTTGATGAGAAGTCGTTTACCTCTCAAGCCTGATGAACAAATAACATCTCAGCCAGGACTGAGCAGTTTTGCGGTCCAGACCGTGGTGGTTTTATACATATGTCAGCAAAGGTTCAGCTTACTGAAGGAAGGTCCTTGTTCTATTAAAGGAGTTGCTACCTGGAAATGTTTTAGCATATGAAGGTAAAATATCCCTCTGAGCATGGGTTTGAAGCTTCTCAGATAAATAATGGTCATGAAAAGGTGACGAAGCCTTCTAAAAAGAATCTATGAAACCAAAGTGAAGGATCAAGAGGGTTGCTGATCAGAATATTTTTCAACAGCCTTCTTCTTGGTTAAAAATAAGTATGACTGACCTTGAAATCCTTCTTAAGAAAGTTTCTCCTTTGAGGAGTCACCTGCAAATTGGCAAGTACTGAAGCTTTAGTGTTCTGTAGTAACACCCCCACCACCACCTCCACTCCCCAAATGTAATTAAATTCAGATTAAAACTTTAAACAGCTGAAAATTAAATCATATATTTGGGGTTATTTCTACAATTCCCTTGGCAGTTCTGATCATGTGGGATGATTTACTGTTTAAAACTTTTTCCTTAAATAGGGAGAAGTATGAACCCAATGGCATTACAGAGCTGCAAAGTTTTCAGTATTGTTACCAGAGGTACGTGAATACAAATTGAACAGGTACACTATCCCTTCTAAATGTGCTTAGCCTTTCAATTACTTCAGCCTGAGAGGGTCTGTCAATGCCAAACATGCTGCAGTCTCTCCCGCCGCTGTTACCTGTCTGGTCCTATATCAAGTTCTAGCACCAAGACAATATGTATAAGCTGGTGAGCATAAAAGGTTAATTAATGCCCACAATAATGTTATATGTGACTTACTTTACTCTGAGGTCTTGAGAGCCACTTCAGACAGGTGAGTTGTGTTCTGGCACTGTAGAAATAGGTAATAAGTACCTGAAAATGGCCAGGAAAAAAAAACCCAAACAAGTCCCCAAATTCTGATTTAGCAAGAGATATGAATGAAGGGTTCTTTAGCTGTGCCTGGCTTCTTTTTATGTCATTTGCCTGTGTCATAACTTATTTTTCCATTTCTTTGTACAGACTTTGTGGTTACCTTCACATTTTATTTCACTGGGAGAAGCAGTGAGCTCCTGTTCTCCCTTGGCTGCATAGTTCACGCTGCAATCGAAGGAGCAGTGCTCCCAGCACGGTAGGCCAGCTCTTCATATAAACAAGCAGGAGACTCCAGCCTCTGAATTCTGCTTTATTTTATGTCTAATTATATAGAATCATAGAATCACCAGGTGGGAAAAGACCCACTGGATCATTGAGTCCAACCATTCCTATCAAATACTAAGCCAAATATATATACTACAGAGAGCAGATTTACTTTTACAGGCTATGAAACCTGTCACACACCTTCCATTCTTTTGTTGCTGGGTACCAAGGAGATAAAGAACTTTTCTTTATGGGTAAGTTGTGGGTGTTTTTCTGACAGCCTCTGTGTCTTGTACACTTGTACCATACTTAATGTAGATAAAAGTACAAATATTTTACATAATTACATGGATGTTAACATTCATAGTGCCTATGGCATCGGTTCTAATTTAGTAAAGTGAATCAGTTCCTTTTCCTAACAATTCATCAGTTCTGTGCCAAACAGAAAAGCTACATCGTGCTTGGCTGTTACCACACTGGAACATTAGCAATTCTAATTGCAAAACTCCTTTAAGTGTTACTCTGCTGGAACAAAACAAAACAGCTTTTTAAAAGTATAGAAGTTTTTCCTCAACTCTCAGGTTTGAGACATTACAGGTAGAAACTACAAGAGCAGAATCAAGTTCGCCCATGGGTGAAGGTGTAAGAGTTGCACTATTTTTCTCCTCACACCACTGCCTTTTCGCATTGATCTGTTTTAACTGGCCACAGAGGGTATGTGTTGTTAATCTGGACACCATCAGCACAGCAAGGACATGCTAGCAGAGCAGAAAATGGCTTACAGAGTTTTCACCTCAAAAATTAATTGAGGCAGCACAACAAATTTCTAGAAAAGAGTGGGAAGATGCCTAGAAAGCAGTGGAGAAAATCCTTGAAAGTAGTAGGAAAATGCCTAGGAAGGACAGGGAAAATTCCTAGAAAGCACAGGGCAATTCCCCCAAGGCAACCCTCAAATTTCTGGAGACCAGCTGATGAAGCCCTTCAACACAGAAGAAAATTCCTAGGAAGCAGTGGTGAAATTTTTTGAGGGTTTGGTGAGAATTCCTAGAAATATAAGCATAAATGCTGAGAAAGCACCACATAAGTTCTTAGAAAGTTCTCAGAAAGCACTGGTAAATTTATAGAAAACAACAGATTAATTTTTAATCAGAGCAATTGGTTTACTTCATTTTGTAGTAAACAACCAAGTTGGAAAGCACCAATTGAATTCCTAGAAAGCACTATGAAAATTCCTAAAAAAAACAACAGGAAAATTCCTAGAAAAGAGCAGGAATATTCCTAGAAAAGAGCAGGAAAATTCCTAGTAAGCATGGGGAGAAGTCACAAAAAGCAATGGAAATTTTCCTAGACAGCATTTGTTGAAAGACTGTGATAAAATTGCCTACAAATAATTCTGGAAAACAGCTGGAAAAGTAGAAGTAAGAAATTGCCTAGGAAACACCAGGAAACATCCTAAACAGATTCTAGCCAAAGGAATTGTTGAAAAGAACCATGTGAATTCCTGGGAGGAGTCTAGATTGAGGAAAAGAAAGCAACTGCTGTATTCTTAGAAAGCCATGGGGGTTTCCTGAAAGGTTTTGGATTCTTGGAAAGCTGTGATAAATTCCTAGAAAAGATCTAATTTAAGGCATTGCTGGAAACCAATGAGAGTGTAGAGAGACAGTCTAGATTGCGACATTCCTCGAATGCCATGGGAAATTCCTAGTCCATTTTCCTTGGAGATGTTTATCTTTAGGCATAGCACAACTTCTTCTCCCAGGATGTTGCAGGCACCCAGGGACTCTAGCAAGGAAGCAGCCACAGCAGAGAGTGCTGGTTCCCTGTGACACAGCAACTCTGCTGCACAAGCACAGCCACCCTAGAGTGAAGAGCAGCTGCAGCAGGTCCTAGCAGTGTCTGCTAAATATTTGCAAATTTGGTGCTGAAAAACATAGGGTAGGACGGTGGAATCCTTACAAACAGCCATTTGGGGAAGGAGAGTGCAGAGCTGCCTGAGAGGCTTTTGTTGCTGCTTATATTAAATTAATTCAAGAAGCCCTTACAGTAGCTTGAGCAGAAGAGAAAAGACCCACTCAACTGAACTTATCCTTTATGGAGAGCTGGTCTTATTCCTAATGAGGTTTCACTGTGTCGTGCAGCTAAACAAATTCCAAGAAATATATTGGCAGAGGAGAGACTCAGCATGAGCACAAGTTCGCACATCAGGGTGCCGATTAGCCACATGAGCTGATTACGCCAATAATTAAGAAGGCAGCATTAGGCACAGCCAGGCATCCTGGGAGTTGGACAGGTTATTGCTGAGGGTGCAGAAAATTTTAATATCGTCCCTCTCTTATTCTGCTCCTCTGCATTTGTGTCTCTTCTTTTCCTTTTTTTCATTCTTTCCTTCCATTTTTTTCTTTCTTTTTATTTCTTTTTTTCATCAGGCTAAAAAATTTGGGGTGAAGTGCATGCATCATAGAGTGGTAAGGCATAAAGGTGGCTTTATGGCACCATGTGTCTGAAGCCACACAGGGTCTGACTTGAGCCTGGTGCAATTTAGAACAATCTTTAAGTAGCCTCTACAGGTCATCTGGGAGCTGTTAGGAAACAGCTACAGTCTAGGCACACCAGCTTTGCCTTCAAATTGCCTTCCGTCAAATCTGGCCATTACAATCAACTCCTTAACCTTGATGATTCCTCCAATTCTAGCAGAACATTCGAGCTGCTGATGAAGAAAGTATTAGACAGTGCACAGAAAGACCAAAGATTTTTGTCTGCCAGGTACTTAGCAAATCTAATGCCTGCTACAGAGATGAGCATGGAAGGAGGTGATGATCCCATCAAATCAACAAGCAGTAGCTGCCCTCTGCCACCACTCTACCACCCTTTCTCCAGCTAAAGTGCTGCATGTTGCTTTCATTTTATGCTTCCCATGTTGTAACCTTTGGCTAGATGTTTGGTTTATGCAGGGGGGAATTGTGTCTATATTCACATATAAATTGAAAATGTATTAAAGCTGTCAGTTATCCCAGTTTATGTACATATTTTATTTCTGCTTTATATTCAGCTCTTTCACAGCCACAATATTTTGTGTTCTTTATAAGAAAATTAATAAAAAATTGGATCATCATGAAAGACTTCATTTCCTTAAGCTAGCAATGGTGAGAAAAAATTCCATCTGCTTTATGTCACCTCAGTTTCAATCAGTCGAAAGTAAATTTCCATCAACTCAATCCATACACTTTTCTTCTCTGTTTACTCTTCCTGTACTGTATAGAATCAAGCTAAACTGCAGAAATGTTTTCATGGGCTTTTTTGATTAGTGCCCATGGTCTTGCACACAGGCAAGAAATACGTCTTGCTTGTAGCCTCCCATTATTTGCTCAAGATAGCCACTGAATGGCATTTCATGCGTCTTATTTCCCATTTGGATTTATGTAGCTTCTATTTACAGCCTTTAAAATTTACTTATACTCTTTCCCTCAGATTAAAAAACTACCCTGCCTGCTGTTGTTACTTACAGGCTGTGACTGGGTTACTGGTTACTCTTCCCTTGGATAAACCCCCTAAATATTTAAGATTCTTCAACCAAACACATTTATGTTTTCATGTTTTGTTATTCTTTTTCAACCTGCTATGATTTAATGGACAGTTTTGGACGGGCTCAAACATTGTGTTCCCTTGCTGACTTGTTTGGCATGGTGGGAAGAGGTTCCACCGCCTCCCTCCTCCCACCTGAACGCTACCTGGTAAGTGCATTTACTCCACTAACTGCCACTGGCTTCCTTCCTCCCACTACCCTAACACGGCTCACAAGGGAAAGCAAAGCTTCATCTGGATTTTAAGAAATGGGAGAAATCTGGATGCCTAGATTCTGCCAGGAAAATCTGACTTTGACCATCATATAGACATCATCTTTGCGATGGGTCCAGGGAATCGTCTACATTGCACCTCCAGTACATCAGGCTGGAGAAAAGGAAGAGGCCACCGTGCTAAGGGCTATATCTCATTATATCTTTAGGGAAGTTAGGATAAACCTGTTGTTACATATTCTAGGAGACTGGTGCTGTGGAGAGGTGCTCTTCTGAGCCAGGGTGCAAAGGATGAACATCACATCTGAAAGAGTCCCCAGCACAGAGCCCTGAGCCAGACTGCTGCTGCTCAGTGTCAGCTGAGAGGCCAGTTGTGAAGCACACACCATGTTTGTGCAAACACTGTGGAATTCATCTGCTTGAAACTCACTGGTTTTGCCCAAAAGACTTTTCTGATTCCTCTCCATGTGTTTCCCCTATAGACATTACATGCGAGTTACTTGCTCTCAGTAATTGAGAAGCGATGGGCAGGACAAGTAAGTCACCCATATTTTGTTCAAAATCCTTTTTGTGCCCTTCTGGTTTAGTTAAATTTTGTCAGGCTTTTCTGCTGCCCTTTGGACCATAGCAAATAACTCATCACTTCAGATTTGGGATGGTTAAAAGAAAAGGAACAGCAGTGCCACCTGCAGCAGAAAGACTAAAATGTAGATCTCCTCCAGCCTCAGGGATCCGGATCTGCAGACTGAGTATGAAGAAGGAATTTTCGTTTGGACCAGGTATAGATCTGGCTTTCAGGGAAACAATCCTGTACAAAGACAGCATGATCTGTGCTGTTTAAATGCAGGGATTTCTGCATTGCCATTTTCCTAGAACACTAGCTGAATGAAGGCAGACTGTGATGCTTGCAGCAAAATCAAAGTGAGCTCCAGCCAGCCATGTGCATGCAGATTTTTGGCTGTGTGTCCAGTCCACCAGTGGCTTTGCTGGTGCCCAGCTGTGCTCAGACAGGCAGCACGCTGCAGCTAACTCAGCCCTGACTGCCCATGCATGAGCAGAGGCACAGGGTCTTCAATCCCTACAGCTGAGTCACCCCTTCTTCCAGCAGATGTGGGGAAACCATGGACTCTCAGTGATGCTGTGAAGACCATCACATCTGAATAACTTCACAGTGAAAATGGGCACGGTGGTGAGCTAGCTTTCCAATGATACCTCCCACTGGCAACCCCTCACTCACTGGGGTCCTGATCACATCTTTTTTTCACATTGTCCCCATAGGTTCTGGGTGGCTATTTTCCATCTTCTCTTTGTCTAACCAGAGAAAGGCTGAGATTAAGACTCAGCACTGCTCCTCTCGTATTGGCCTGCAGGGCTCTAACTTCTGCCTAGGAATATTAGAAGAAGCAGCAATGCTTTCACCTGAAGCTGTTACTGCCTTGAATCTCTTTTTAATATCAATTTGCTAATGTGAATCTACCTAATCATGTGAAAACAGACTTACTCAGTAACACCTTAGTTATGTTTTGAATCAATCAGCAAGCAATGAATGGACAATCACTATTATGCTCTGCAGTCACAGGTAGCGCAGAAGAACAAACACAACACAGCCACAGTGAAAAAAGGTACTAGCCTGACCAGATTTTCAATACATACAAATATAGCCTTCTTTTTTTTCTTTGAGTATGACAGCATAGAGCACTTCTAAGTTGCTCAACGTGTCCCAGGCAGTCCATCTCTAAATCCAAGCTTTGCAACAAGACATGGTCACAGAGAAAATGAGTATATGCTGTTATACAAGGTTCCCACAAACAGAATATATAAAATAGTACATGGGGTTCACCCCAGCTCCAGCATGTGATCGCAAGCTGCCTGTATTGGTTCTCAGGGACAGTTTTCCACTAGCACTGGGGCTACAGCCAGCTGATCTCGAAATACACTACTCACTTTTATTCACAGACCAGCACAAATCCCATTGCACTATTTGGGAAAGGCTGAGCAACCTTCACAGACCATCTCCATAGAGCAAAAAGCTCATGGGGGTAGGACATAAAGCAGCATCCAGAGCATTGTCTTCTGTGAGGAAGATGCTCTGATCAAACCACACAGACAGGATTAAGGGCTGAAAAGAAAGGGTATGCCAATTAACTGCCAAGAAAATGCAACAGTAAGTTTCTGTTAAACATCATCTATCAGAAAATAGATTCAGTGAAGTTCAGACCTTCTGTGGACACTAATGATTTTTCATTAGAGGAAAATGCAGGCCATTCCATAAACATCTTGGCAACATCTGTCTTCTATTCTGAAAATGTCAAGATGAAGCACTTCAACCGTCTCAACAGCAGTATAGTACAGATCCTCATTCCAGTATTTATTTTGCATTATGAATAAGACTGAATGTTCAAAGCAGCCAAAAAATGTAATCCAAATACATAGCTTTGTGGGACACTGTCACAATTTAGCCCCAGCCAGTTAAATTCAGCAGTTAGAACCATGCAGTTGAGCCTCCAAAATCCTTTCCCACCCCCACCCTGCAGGGAAAGGGGAGAGGGAAAAGCGAAGAAAAAGACTTATGGGTTGGAAACTAAAACTACAGCTTTAATGAAATTATAGGAATAATATATGATGAAAATAGTAAGGAAGGAATAAAATATATACAAACACATGAGATTGCACCCCCACCCCCCTATGACTCTACATCATCACAAATGCTGCAGAGCAGACAGGAGGGAATGGCTTCACTGCCAGGAAGGAGCTGGACTCAGGAAATGGATTCAGGAGCACACAAATCTGGGATCAGGGGCAACCGGACAGACAAGGTCCTCACTGGACATCAGCCATCACAGAAGAAAGTGAGACTCTTGTGATCTCTCCATTGCATACGAAGTATGTTGCATATGGGGTGGAATACTCTATCGGTTAGTTTAGGGTCACCTGCCCTATTTGCCCCTCCTCACAGGAATAACTATTTCAAAAATATGTATTTTCACAGGTTTGACAATCCCGCTTTAGATCGTGCTACTAACAGGGGGAACAAAGCTATCTTTCTGAGAGACAGGATCACTACACGAGGGAGGACACAAATCTTAGCTAACCACCAGTGTAGTTTGGGTTTATACAAGAGCCAAACAGACATAAGTCTTTACAAACTCGCAATGTTTTCTTACCCTTATCTTGGAGATTCAGGTCAGAAATGGGGAATCCAAGAGGACCTCAAGCCCACCTTTTCTTTTACTGCAGGAAGTAATACTTCAGCATTTGACGGGTGATGGCACAGCCTGCTGTCAAAAGCTTCCTTGAGCTTGTTCCAATGAACTTGTAGTTAGCAAGCTTTGCATAACAGACAACTAAAAAACCACAAATTAAGAAGAACCCATAACAAATTTTGGTCCTTTTTTATGTACTGCAGGACTCAAGGGATAGAGCTGGGTCCCTAAGATGACCCTTTAAGTCTTTAACATGCCTTTCAGGAGTGTGTATGGCTTTAAATATGCCTGCCTCAGAAGCAATTCAAACAGAAAATTGCCTTGCCTACTTCACACTGATGCAGAAAAGAAGAAAGCAAAAAAATACCTAAAGTGTTGCAAAAAAGTAAATACGAGTATGCCAATGGAATAAAAAGCCAACACCAAACTCATTGCAGATTAGTGGAGCATATCTGCAAAGCTGATTTTTCTCTAAAAACTTGTAAGCAGGCTTATAAATACCAGCTAGGCTGGAGCAGGCATGCGAATCCTGTTCCATTCTGGCTCCTCCCAGAGAGAAGGTGCTCAGCAGGAAGAGGAGGAAGGCTGGTGGCTACTACAGTGAGTGCATTCACAGATCTTTTCATATTTCTTGTTTGTGAGTCATAGGAGACAACTACTGCCCTGAGAGCCTGTGAGAGACCCAGATCCCTCTGCCACACAACCAGAAATCTGACATTAAAAAAAGCTGATGTGTTTATGAATAGCATCATGAGTGGGAAGGTCTTTCTTAGCAGATAAGTAGGTAGACATATTCCTCATCATATAAAGACAGAATATAACCATCTACATTGGCTCCTTCTAATTTAGTTTGACCACCCAGTCTTCTCAAATAGCAGTACTTTACTCCAGCATCAATGACTCAGCTAAACCTGCAAAATGGGCAGGATCTGGCCCCAGACAAGGAAGACAAGTCAAAAAGGGAACAGAAGCATCCGAGCGCTCTCCGATTTTGAATCTCTGTCCCTCACTTCTTACCAAGTTTCATTATCTTGAAAGGTTGAAGAAGAATAAATACTGAGATGGGTCTGGCAGCCTCCTGTTGGAGACTATTCCCTAGCCTGTCCTCACTGAGTGTAAACTACTGGATGACCAGTATTGTTTAAGTACACATTGGATTCCTGGGTTGGCATACAGAGCCCCATGCTCTGCACTCCAGCAGTCTGAAGCTGATTGCAGCACTGAGCCCTGGCTGCTTCCTGAACTCATTAAAGAGGGTTCCTGGGCCGAAGCATGCTCGTGAATTATTCAAAAAGATAAATGGGCTCTAGAGCAAACAAATAGAGGCATAAATAAGTGACCTTGAACAGAGGCACTCTGTCACCTGGGGAGAGGTCAATGCAGTTTTTGTGTCCCTTACACATGGATGTTAAAAAGATTTAAAAGGAATATTAATGCCTTCCCCACCAGTCTCTTTCACTTCTTATATTGACAATTTTCCTCCCAGCAAGGTGCACTGCAGAAAACAGGAGCTTTTCATTTGCTGACTGCAGCAACAACAAACAAAATCTTAGTCAGGAGCAAAAACCAGCAGGTTTTATATCTGCTATCTATAAGCGGCTGTTTTTTTAAATCTAAAATATAGTCTTTAATCGGGACTAATCTCATTACTTCTCTAGAACTAAGATGTAAGTTTGCTATAAATCTTTCAAATGCTTCTGAACAAAAATCAGTGCCACTGCTGTTTCCATGTAAACCCTCATTCTTAACTGTGTCTTTATGATGTGGCTGTAATCTGAGAAGTTAATGCTCTTCTTTCAAGGGATGGCCAAGCATGCATTTATCTTTTGTTACAGTTGTAGCAGATAGGGGAAAAGCAGGTGGAACAGATGCATTTATACAGACTTTGCTGCCAAAAAACGGCAAACTCATCTCTCTAAATTTGGGGAGATACTGTGCTGCTTTCAGAGTTTTTGTTCTGACCAAAGTCAAAAGACAGGTCAGTGGCACAGCCAGAAATACAAGAAAACTATCTCTCTGTTGTCCCTCTCTTTCTTCTTGTTAACATTCACATATCTTTCTTGCACTCCTTTACTTTCCACAGAGCTGAAATGCTACCCTTTGCACAAATTAAAATCACACCCTGGAGCTGATGATTGAATTATTTCACAATACTTACCTGAAGAGATTTAAATCAAGCAAAATATATTGATGATTATTCTAAACACAAGGGAGCTGGTTCCTGAATTCTCAATCACATTAAAGTGGAGAATCAAATTAATCAGGAATTTGATGAAGTGGAAGGTTCTTGATCAGAAAATTTCTTGTAAAGCTCCCACATGATTTAAACTTGTAGACTGAGTAAACACTTACACTTGGCTTGTCCAAAATAAAAGAATTTGCGTTCTCCTCCTGTTGTTCGCCTGCAGCTTTGGCTGTTGGAAATGCAGCAAAAGAGTGTCACCTAACGGCCAAATGAACCCTATATTTTCAAGGAGCTGCTCTGTCCGTCCTTTTCTACCTTATAATCAGCAGCATTGCCATGTTAGCCCCTATCCTGTTCTGCATGATAAAACCCAAAATTTGTACCAAAAAATTGTACCAAAAAGCCTTTCCTTTTACAGATTCTTTCTTTTTTACTTCCCTGGCATAGACAGCAACTATATATCTAAGATCAAAATAACCACTACCTTGTTTTCTCCTGTGTCCTGCATGTCACGCAGTCTAAATGTACTTATAACTCACAGCTCAGCTTTCCTCTGACCCAACATATGTGGCATTGCCAGTGCAGGCTGGTACATGCCACCTCTGGGAGATCTGAGACAAAGACTAAATCCTCCAAGGAAGATGGTCTCCAGCCTGTTTCTGACTGTTATGGTTTAGTGCTTATGGCACGATCATGACTCCTGTGATCACTCAGTGGATTTCTCTCCCGTTTTCATATGCAATGTTCTCTAAAGTATCTGTGGCTGTTGTTGCCTTAAAGTCTTCTGATTTGCATGCACCTACAAAGTGAGTCAAGCAAGGGTGTGACAGTAGCCAGATATTTCAAAGAAAGGTACAAAATCTCAGTAGTCTGTTGCTGGACAACCTGGTTCCAGAGAGGTTTCCTCTTAAGCTCCCGTAATAAGAGTGATTTATGCCCACAAATGAAAGATTTCCTCTCTTCAATGCAGAAGAAAAGGAATGGCAAAGCCAAACCTACCTTAACTTTTCCAGCAATGTGCACTGAATTTCCAGCTCTGCAACTGCAAAGTCAGATCTGAGAGGGTTCTGTTGCCTAATGTTCTTTAACCTGAACTGAAAAGGCAATGAAAGTATGCTGCGACAAAATGCTAATAACATATTCCCATTTTCTTGATGCAGTTTTTGCTGCAGGTAGTTTTTGCAGCAATCTAAATATTAAATGCTTCAGCAGTCCATTCCCAGGAGAAGGTCAGTTCCAGAGGGGAATGGAGACAGTGAATTCATCCTATCAGTGTTTCATAACAAATGAAAAATTTTCAAATACAAATCCCACACATAGCTTCTGAAATTACAATGCCTTCATTCTTCTGTGTCCAGAAACTATATCTCGTTTTAGCAGAAAATGGCCTTAGTCAGAAAGCAATATTTTTTGTCCTTGCTGGGAGGTCACTAAAACCATGAAATTCACCCAGCAACACTAGCATAATTCAAGAACCTCCCAAATCTCCTATGATTTAAGAGCTAAATTCTGCTATCTTTAGTCAACAGGACTCCATTTCTGTGACCAGCTTCTTATTAACCTAGTGTCTGCTAGTCTTGTTTTGGATAAGCACATAAGTTAAGAAAAATCACTGGGCAGAGTGTCTTTTCATTTATATTCATTTGCAGACCTAGAGAGCGATAGCATGATCAGGGCTCATTAGCAACACAGTTAGCAACATTAGGAAGAATGGGAAGAAAGAGGCAAGGTCAGGAAGCCAGAGAGGCCAAGAAAGGGATTACAGGACATCTCTTTGGGCACACACTTGTCTATCTGCTTGGTCCCAGCACAGACTTTTCTGTCAGATGCTCCTAGTAACCCATTTCCTTCCCACTTCCACCACTGCCTAGTGCTACATTTTAAGACATTCCTATTTTAATCACTTAGTCTTATTTTCCAGCACATTTATCATCTCATTAACAGTAAATGCCTTTATTAAGTTAAATATGAAATGCTACACGAGGCTGCTTAAATGGTTTTTTTTAGGAGCACAGACAGATCCTGCCTCCCCTCCTCCACTGTTGTGGCATCCATATTCAAATCATTCCTGTACATATTCACGTAACTGGCTGGTCTCAAACTTTAATTAACTGTATTTGTATGGAATCTCAATTTGCTCATAAGAAAGTAATATTTAATATAGTTTAACATTCACCTGCCTTTTTATGAAGGAGATTGATGAAACAGTGCCTGATTAATTTTATCCATTAGTTCACTGCTAATTTTAATCATGAAGAGGGGAGAGATGAAATGTATTTAAGTGCCCAACCCCTTCTCACAGTTCATCTATTTTGGGGTTGCAGAAAGTGGGCCAAGAACATAAATATTGCGATTTCTGACCTGGACTCTGCTGGCCAGCCCTGACCCTCATCGGGAAAGCTTGCCTTGCAGTGAGAGACCAAAGAGATGCCATTTATTTGATTTCACCAAGAGAAGGTTAAGAGGTCATTAAAGTATCCCCATGATTTTCTACTAAGAAAGAGCTCTTTAATCTAGCAGACAGTGGCAGGATGAGACTCAATGGCTGCAAGCTGAAACTGAATCAATCCAAGCTAACTATGGGGAGGTATTTGCTAATTTATTTTTTTTTTTTAGCAAACCAAAGAGAGCAATTAACAATGGGAACATCTTCCATTAGTGCCTGATAGATTTTCTATCATAGGAACTATTTGAATTAAAGACTGGGGATGTATCCAACTTAACAACATAGGAGCAAACAGAAGGGAGAAGGTGAGTTTTACTCCCAACTGTGCCACTGACAAGACAAACCCAGGATGTTGGTTCAACTCTGGTGCCAATGGCTTTTTTTTTAGGAGCATGTTAAAAAACTGAACCGTCTAAGAAAAACATCTGATAAAACAATTTAAGATGTAGAAAAGTAAGAGTCCATGGGACATTTTAAAGATCAAATTTGTTTATCAGAAAAAGTCGAAGTTAATCAGTATTGAAAATCAGTTTTTTCATAGTGAAGAAATACTGGTGGCTGGGTGGAGAAAGGCGTGGTAAGAAATTACAGCTGTGATTTGGATGCAATCAAACCAGAAACAAACCAAGGAGAGATCTTAAACTAATCTTGGTGGAGTTCCCAGACCCCTAACCCGTATCTTCAAAGCACAACTGACTGCATCACTGAGGATGGTTTATTCAAAATCCCACTCTTCTCACAGGAGAACTGAGTCAAAGCTCATCTTAAGCACAGCAGGGAGAGGCATCCACCAGATGCCACCCACAACCCAGGAAATAAGAACCGCATTTGCTGGAAGGTCTGCCCTGCTGCACTAACACCCACATCTCTCTCCAGGGGTGCAGTGCTTTTTGAGTGAATGGGAACCAAATTCTAAATGGAGGTGTCAGCAATTGTCAATCTGGACAACAGGACCTCATTTCCATTCTGGTTAGGGATACTATACAGCTGAGGCCCACGTGCTAGTTAAGTGTGGAGGGCAGAAAAAGGAATTAAAAAATTGAGGGCTTTTAGTCCTCCTAAAAATACATGAGTGGATTATTTCAAGATCTCTGTGTTCACATTTTCAGCCATAGGGAGCCCATAGAGGTGTTTCAGAGCAACACTAATATGCAGCATCCAAGCATCTCCTAAAACTTTCTGTGATGTTTCTCCAACAGCAAACTATTCTATCTAGTGGTGGGATGGGGCAGTTGTTGGCACAGTCCTGAAGTTAAGGTATTGCTATGTCCTCAAAACTCATGACACACATCATACTGGCCAAGTAAGGAAGGAGGTACACAGCACAGGTCCAGCTATCCTTTGTTATTATTGTGGATCCAGAGGAAGTGAGAGGAATAATTGTAATTTACAGAACTCACAAGATTTTCTAATTGATGAAAAGAGATGCTCAAGGTATTGCCATCGTTGCTCAGGCAGCCCACAAAAGGAAAATGATGAGAAATCCCCAGAGGAGACTGCTACTCTGCATCCGCTATGCGTTGCAGGAAGGGGCAGTCAGATGAGAGACCCCCTGAAGAGATGCAGCTGAGACTGAGCAAGCAGGCTGCTGAGAGGGGTCACTGTGCTGTGCTGCTTTAAACACGGGGGACGATGCAGCCCAGCTGTTACAAGTAGATTTGAGACTAAACAGAAATGCTCTGCAGACCTTTACAACACCATTTTTACAAGCCTGGGAACGTTGAAGAAAGGTTTCATCGCCACTGGGGCTGATAAATGTTCTCTGACATTTTAAAATATTAAAAGCCTATCACAGCTGATGAGAGGCAGCAGGTGGGTCATGCCCAGAGAGACGTCCCTCTTCAGAGGGACCAGTGGTTTAGAAACACAAGGGCTGTGCAAGCAGACAGCTGGAGGCCAGGTCGCTCCACTGAGTCCAAGTCTGTGCTAGCAGTGCCAGCTCACGTCTGCACTCAGCCTGAGCAAGATCACAGCTCTGGGCTTGCTGTTTGCTGCAGCACTTTGCTTGTCACTAGAAAGCAAGAACCAGTTGCCAATTTCCTGCCGTATTCTTATAGATAATTATATCGGATTTGGTAGCTTTGGGGAAAAGGATTGCTTTTTATATAAGAATAACACACAGGAACCTCAGCAAGTAAATCAGGTCCCATCCTCCCTTCCTCAGAGAGAGGGGAATCCACAACTTGAAATATTTAGTCAGAATATACAGATGAAGAGAGAAAATAGGCAGAAGTCTGGTCTTACTACTGGGTATTTTACCCCAGTGGTTGAATAGCAGCCAAGGGGTATCTGATAGCAGGGGAAAGCTCTTTGCTATCCATTTTTCTATGTGAATTCCCACGAGATGACACCATAAACGGGGTTTATATCACTTGGAAATTCAGAGGAGACAAAACCAATTCATAGAAACATTTGCAAGTAGTAAAATAGAAAGAGAAGAGAAAGTACAGAAGAGTTAACTTTGGATTCAGGCAGAATACAACCATCTAACAGACCAGTAGGATGTTGGTATTAAGAAAAAAACAACATAATTAAATGAAGAGACAGAAAGGAGTCAACCATGCTATTAGGTGCCACCAAATACCAAAGAGAGTCAGGAGACAAGTAAATTGCAACATCAGACACACACTGGTGACCCAGTGCTGCAACATAAAATTGAAATGAATCAATACAAAGAAATGAGAGAGAATAATACATGGATTAGTGAGGATGGAGATGGATTTCTGATCCAGGATTTGCCCCAACTGACAGCTATGTGCTCTAAGAACTATAAATCTTTAATCACTTCATCAAGTAGCTCACTTGTTCCTGCACGCATGCACTTGGGGCTGGGTGTACCTGCTGCATCTGAAATTTAGGCATGGCAGTTTCTGGGGTCGAGTAGAGGTGCTTGACTACTGGAGAGGATCCAGATCCCAGAATTAAGGTCCTGGAAGAGAGGCATTGCACAGGGATTAGCAGCTACCTTGGAAATGATCCAGCCAAAGCTCAGCCATCCAGAGGGATGGTCCACCCGCAATCTTCTTAATGGGCAAAAGGAGCACAGGATCTACCTGTGCCTAAGCTGCTTGTGAAGACATTGACAGAGGGGGAGAATGACTTTATTCCCAGTACAAAAGCTTATATACCTGGTTAAATAGGCATTGAATGGAAGACATAATACAGTATGGTGCAGTATGGTGCAGCGCCCAGGTCTCTCACTCGATCCCACTCATTTCTGACAGTACTTTCTGTCTCTATGTCACAAGGTGGACCCAGTTGTTGGCTTTGGTTGTTGGTTAGTTGTTTTTTTTTTTTTTCTTTTCAGTATCCTAACTCCAGACAATGGAGGAATGTGTTCCTACTCCAGAGTACCCACTGGCTTGGCCACTGTCTTGAGAGAAGTGGAGAGGGGTGGAAATTAGCTCCTAATTTCCAATGCATAATCTCACCTTGTAACTCATAGGCTACTTTGTATAAAGAGATTTTGCCCTTAACACCTCACTTTTTTCTGTTAGTGTCTTAAAAGAAAGCAACGACAATTAAATTGTATAGGGAACTCGTTATTAAGGCTAGTATCACCCTGGGAGCAAGTCTCAGTGTGTCCCTTGGAGGTGATGGCCAGTCATGTGCCTCGTTTCTGGATCTCAGAGGACTTCAAAGACAGGGTAGCCAAACGAAAACAGCTCAGTCTGTTAAGACTGTGGATTTTATTAACTCACAAGCAGAAGTGCCAAGAAGTAAAACTTTCTGATGTTTGGAGGGATTTAATGTGGGAAAACAACACTGCTAGACTTCAGTATCAGATGGCAGCTCAGCTGAAGACAAGGCACAGAAAACTTTGGATCTCAGTTTCTAACTTGCTTCAAGCCCACTTGTGCCACAGATTAGGGTTTTTCAGAAAAGCTCTTTGAAGTTAGGAGATCTATATCTTATTTCCAAATGGAACAGACTTTGCTGAAAATGGCATGGATTTTACCAGGTCAATACAATTTATGAGTAAATAGGAGATCTTTAAATCTAATTCTACATAAATAGCCCCAGCAGGAAAGTAGTGGAGCCTGCTAAAAAAGTAGTAATCAATTTCTAATGCACTTCTATCAGAAAAGGTAACATCAGCTGAGAAGATTTCAAATCCCTCCTGCAGAGGGTAGAAAAAGGAACCCACTGCATACCCCAGCATACAGAAGGGCAGACTCACTGGCTATGCTTTTTCTAAAAGGATTCATGCCAGTTTTTCCTGAAGTGAGGTTCACACTCTGTTTGGAACGTGGTCTTCCAAATTATGAAGCAGCTGGGTAAATCTGTCTCATGCAAATGCAACAGCCACTGCCTGTGAGACAGCAGAAGGCATGGGGTCAGGACACCAACCTGGTCTGCTGTGACCATGTCACAACAGGCTAGATCCAAAATCCAGACTGCTAGAGGAGAGAGACCAGACATAATAGCCATTTGGAAAGTTTATACACATAAATTTATAGAATTAAAGGAAGTCAGTTAGTTTAACCAAGCATTCAGTCAAAGCCCCATGAGGCTTTCTCAGTGAGCACCTTGTACTCGCTCCGTGACAGGAGATGTTCCATCATTACTAGGCAGTTTTATCACCATCCCAAACCCCTCAGATCCCTATCCCTTGAAATTGCTCCTCTTTCAAAGACGAAACAGGGAAGAAACTAGCTTGAAAGCTGGGCTTTACTACATTGAGCCAAGATTCACATGACACTAGCTTCTTAAAAGCCCTTCCTTCCCTGGTTTTTAATTTACTTCTTTGCACTGAAGATTGCAGTCTGTCAACTAATGCAAAGAGTAAATCCTTTCCTAGACCCTTTAAAACTACTCTCTCAGGCTACCTGACTGCAGAGGGCTTTGAATAAACTGTTTCCAAGAAGCAAAAGGAAAATCAAGTGAATTAGTTGTTGCAGTCAGCAGTATTTCTCCCAGGCTACTAGCGCTGCTTCTCTGCTCTGGGGAGCACAAGCTGTCACATTACAATGAACTAATTCCAGACAGAGTCATCAGTTTTGACTTCATATTTCTTTGTGGGTAGATGGGAATTTCTCAAGACTAAAAGTAAGAGGGCAGAAGGTTCCTTTCTATCAGACACAATTTGAGAAAGGTGAGAATTTAAAAGAAGACTACAGAATTTTTTCAATTTGTTTCAGGGCAAAAAGATTCTGAAAGAGCAAAGGGAAATGGAAATGCTTTCATAAAATCTGATGCTCCTAATTTTTCAATTGATAGCCAAACGGAGGTGAGATTTGAAAGGGATGCTTGTTACTATAGGAAATTTTTTGAAAACTAGATGTTGCTGTACTCCGATAACTGAGATCTTCAAACAGTAGGTGAGAAATGCAGGTTTTAAAGAGAATCCACAACTCTGGGGATGTTAAACGAGCTAAAGCATATCAGAAATCTTTTAAAAAGTGCAAAATTAGAAAAACTGTTACAAGTGTACTTGGGTCAACTGAATCATGTTAGCAATTTGCAGGAGGACCTGAAAGATATTAGGTGGATATCGAGAAAAGTTGTTTGGTTTAGGGTTTAGTTTTGGAGGAGGCAGGATAGGGGTGTTTTTTGTTTAACTTTAGAAACAATATTTTTTTTTATCTATAAATATTTTAATTGTACTTGACATTCCAGACATGAAATTCCAGATTAGTTTTTAATTCTTTCAGAAAGGGGCACATAAGAATAACTAATGGCTGAGGAACCAAAACAAAGCACACCCAGAATCACCTCTGTCTCTGCCAAAAACCTGTGTATAACAAATTTACAATCCCAAACCAAAAAAGCCATGTTCACCAAAAATCGCAAGATCTTGTGTCCTGCACTCCAACCCTCTATGCTGAGTATCCCTTTAAGAACTTAAACCAATAGCACTCTCCTCTTGAATTGTGTAGTACACTCATATACAGAGCTCCAGAGGTTAGAAATACTGTCTTGGGAGCAAAATGCCATGAAATAAGATCACACAGCCAGACACAGCTTATAAACAAGAAAATCTGAATTCTCAACAAAGCCTGAGATTTTTCAAAGTACCCATAGACACACGAGGAAACTTACAAGCATTTGACCCCCTGCTCCTTGGAACTATTTTGCTAGAAAAGAAAATGCTGCAGCCATAGCACTGTTCCCTGCATCCTTGCAGAGACATAACTCTGAATACTGCTCAAAGGAAAATCATAATGTTAAAATCAAGTATTTTTTTCCATTTCTATAATTACTTGTTTCCAGATAAAGAAAGATACTACAAAGTCCATTTGGAAGTAGCCTTTAATGTGACTCAAAGACTTTGCAGAATTTAACTGGTCATTTCCTCACTAAGAGATGCTTCTCACTGCACTGCACTGGGGGCAAGGCAGTCTGCACACTCTTCTCATTGCAAATCAGCATGTGTTTCCCCACAGAATGAGACTAGAAATTTCTCTGAAAAAGAGGGAGCAGAAAAGGCAAGAGGAACTTGTTGTCCCACCAGATGCCAAAGAGCAAGGACAGATAAAGGTACATCTATCTATACACCTATAGACTTACATATATATATCACAGAATTACTGGGTTGGAAAAGACCCACAGGATCGTTTAGTCCAACCATTCCTATCAACCACTAAACCATGCTCCTCAGCATCTCATCTACCTGTATAAAAATATACATACATACATACACTCACACATACCTGCTCCTGGGGGAAGGGAGACAAATTGCAGTAAACCAGTGATATATTCATATATAGTTTACTGTGATTTGTCCCCTCTTCAGGAAGTTTCCCTTTCCAACAGGAGGAGAAGGATGCTCCTACTTACCTCTTTCCTCTGGCATCATGGCTCTAACTTGCCCAAAGCCGTTTGCTGCATTTTCCATAACAGCATTGGTCTGACTTTCCAACTGGTTAACAGCCCTTATCAGCAAATAAAAGCCTCCAGCAGCAGATGAGCAAAGTGATTGAGAAAGCCATAAAAACTGAAAGGAGAAAGCTGTCTGTAGTTAAAACAAGCCTCAGCTCCGGCTCCCCAGCAAACACCCCAGTAAATATAGAGAACTAGCAGTTTTACTACCCTCCTTTTGATTGTGTGTCATTATTACAGCATTGTTTTCCCACATACCAACTCCTTCTTAGCTCCTACTTGCAATAAAACCCAGAGATTTGGGATCATGTTAAAGATTAATAGTCACAGCTGCCCTCATATGCAAAACTTGTGAAGTGCCTGAACGTCATGCTTGAAACTCCAAGTTCAAGGCCCTGACAGTTATAGAATATAACCAGGTTGGAAGAGACCTACTGGATCATCGAGTCCAACCGTTCCTATCAAACACTAATCCATGCCCCTTAGCACCTCGTCCACCTGTGCCTTAAACACCTCCAGGGAAGGTGAATCAACCACTGTATCACTCCAATCAAGCCTGTTCCAGTGCCCAATGATCCTTTCTGTGAAAAACTTTTTCCTAATGTCCAGGCTAAATCTCCCCTGGCAGAGCTTGTGGCCATTCCCTCTTGTCCTGTCCTCTGTCACTTGGGAGAAAAGGCCAGCACCCTCCTCTCTACAACCTCTGCTCAGGTAGTTATAGAGAGCAATGAGGTCTCCCCTCAGCCTCCTCTTCTCCAGGCTAAACACCCCCAGCTCTCTCAGCCGTTCCTCATAAGATCTGTTCTCCAGCCCCTTCACCAGCTTCGTTGCTCTTCTCTGGACTCGCTCCAGAGCCTCAACAACCTTCTTGTGGTGAGGGGCCAAGAACTGAACACAGGATTCGAGGTGCGGTCTCACCAGTGCCCAGTACAGAGGGAGAATAACCTCTCTGGACCTGCTGGTCACGCCATTTCTGATACAAGCCAAGATGCCATTGGCCTTCTTGGCCATCTGGGCCACTGCTGGCCCAGATTCAGTCGGCTGTCGACCAGCACCCCCAGGTCCCTCTCCTCCAGGCAGCTTTCTAGACAGATTTCTCCTAGTCTTTAGTTGCACAGGGTTGTTGTCTCCCACTTGCAGGACCCCACATTTGGCCTTGTTAAACCTCATGCCATTGGTCTCAGCCCAGCAGTCCAGCCTGTTCAGATCCCTTTGCAGCCTCCCGACCCTCCAGCAGATCCACACTTCCACCCAGTTTAGTGTCATCTGCAAACTTGCTAAGGGAGCACTCGATGCCTTCATCCAGGTCATTGGTAAAGACATTGAACAGGGCTGGACCCAGCACTGAGCCCCAGGGAACCCCACTTGTCACTAGCCTCCAGCTGGATTTAACTCCATTTACCACCACCCTCTGGGCCCGGTCATCCAAACAGTTTTTCACTCAGCAGAGTGTGCACCCGTCCAGGCCAGAGGTGACAGTTTCCGAAGCAGAATGCTGTGAGAAACTGTGTCAAAGGCTTTACTGAAGTCCAGGAAGATACATCCACAGCCTTTCCCTTATCCAGCAGCCGAGTCACTTTGTCATAGAAGGCGATCAGGTTACTCTGGCAAGACCTGCCTTTTGTGAACCCGTGTTGACTGGGCCTGATCACCCGGTTCTCTTGCAAGTGCTTCATGATAGCACTCAAGATCACCCGCTCCATGACTTTCCCTGGCACTGAGGTCAGACTGACAGGCCTGTAGTTCCCTGGATCCTCCCTGCGACCCTTATCTTCTGGTGCTGGAAGTCAACTGAATCACGGATTACAGTATGAATTCATGGAGGGAAAGGATTAGTCGTAAACTAGTAGCATGATAGAGAAATTAGATCTGTTGAAGGAAAATTCTTCATAAAGATAGTCCAAAACAAGCAACCACTTTTAATGAAAACAAACAGCAAAGTAAATGTAGGCTCTTTGGAAGTTTTCAAAATGTAAAATGTAATTTGGCACAGGAAGCCTTGAGACTAAATTTCTCTGTCCTCTGTTTTGGTTTGGATGTGCATGGGCTGGAATGGCCAGAACATGCAGGAGGAGGGTGGGAAGCCACATGCCCAGCAGTGCACACAGATTGCATGACTCAGTACAGGAGACGCCAGTTTGGACAAGTTCCCAGCTAGAGGAGCCGAACAGGGAGTGAAACAGCATAGTAGGTGCAAAAAAAAAACAAAACTCGGTTACTTTCTTTTGCTCCCAGTGCTGCTCCCCTGTCCACTGAGCCATCCAACAGCAGTTCCTCACCTGTCAGGACAGATGCATTTTGACAATTTATAAAGGCAACTCACTATAGCAAGCCTTGCTGTTCACAAGATTAAGAGACAAGCTCGTAACACTTCAAACATAACACAAAGGGCTGGTAGGAAGTTGTGCCAGGGCAGTGCATCTCACCCTCATGTCCCCAGAGTTAGTGTCCAGCTCCAATGTCAGCCACATGCCAATAGCCAGGACAGGGCAAGCTGTGGTCTTCTTAAAGAGGACTCTTTGCTGGTACCATTTTAGGAGAGGTGAAAATAAGTCTAACAGGATCCTCACTGCAAGCCAGCGTGGGCTGTCAGGGCACGAAAGAAGAACCAGACACACATAGGACCGCAGCAAGTCCACAGGGTCTAGGAGCTTTCTTGCCACCATAGAAATACTTCATTTTACCTCTAGTTATGATGTCTGCATTTAGTATTCATTGCCATGTCACTGATCCTCATGAATTCCTCCCATGTGCATGCGCCTCTCTCATCCATTTCTATCAGCATCCCACTGCAATTTATTATTCGTTAAGAATTAATAGACACTTGGAAGTATAATGTTACATTTTTCTCTTATCTTCTGGTGCTCAGAAGGATTTCATGCAGCAGATCAAGCATTAAATCTGTCATGTAAACACATTATTTTGTCATGTAATGCATTATGATCGCACACTACCAGGAGAATGAAAAGCACTTAATGGTTTGTGTTTGATGCGCACTGTCAACAAAACTCAGGAAGAATTTATAAGGTGCAGTAGTTTAATGAGTACCTCTTTAATAGGGTTTGCCGTATCATTCAAAAAAGTAGCTTTACAGGAGACATGAGACAATGAATTTCAATGTGAATTATAAAGCCCAATCTAGATCTCAGGCCTCTACACAGCAAAAATAACAAGATCCAAGGAGCTGTTTATAAGCAATAAATCATGACATTTTCCCTTTTTCTCTTGGAGTATTCCTCTCTCCTTCATTAGGTTTTATGAAGCTGCAGGCATCATGTCTGAAAGTGCCATCCAGTATCTTTGCATTACAGAATCACAGAATAACCAGAATAACAAGTCCAGCCTGTTCAGATCCTTTTGCAGAGCCTCTCGACCCTCCAGCAGATCCACACTTCCACCCAGCTTAGTGTCATCTGCAATCTTGCTAAGGGAGCACTCGATGCCTTCATCCAGGTCATTGATAAAGACATTGAACAGGGCTGGACCCAGCACTGAGCCCCGGGGAACCCCACTTGTCACTGGCCTCCAGCTGGATTTAACACCATTTCCCACCACTCTCTGGGCCCAGCCATCCAACCAGTTTTCTACCCAGGAGAGTGTGCGCCCGTCCAGGCCAGAGACTGACAGTTTCCGTAGCATTATAATATTAATTTCTTCTGTAGAATAACTCAGCTACAGACAGGAAATGAATGAACTAGAGAAGAGGGAAGAATGAGATGATAAATGTGAAACCCTCCAAACACCCAGCCACTGGCAAGCCTGGCAGTTTTAAAGGAAAAGTAATCAACAAACAAAGACTTGGTAAGGGCTTGAGAAAGAGTCAGTAGGTGGATAGTGAGGGAGAAATCTCATCCTAGCAGACTCCTAACAAAAACCCTACACACCTGACGGAAAGTATCACAATAACAGCACAAAAAGTGCAGTTATTGAGTTTGAGCAGAGGTGGAATTTCTTCTCTTTCCTCCCCTGGATGTTGCTGGAAGCACCTCTCGCACAGCTTCACAAAAACAATGAGATGCAATGTGATAAGATAAACCCCAGGCAGAAGCCAGAAGGTGAATCTCTGCCCCAGTGTCAGAGCCTGCACATCTGACAAGGCAATGAAGTTTTATACACTAAGGACATTTTCCCTGACAGTGCTATTTAGTTTAAGCATACTGATGAAGCCACACAGCACACACAAAGCCTTATATGGTGAGTCCCTATGATGTGAGTCCAAGACAGTCAGCACATAGTTAGCAATGACTAGCCGAGTTCTGAAGTTTCCCGTAAAAAGTATCCACCACCTTCCCATCCACCATCAAGCTGGATCACCTTCTAGACCAGCCTTATCCTCCCTTGACTATGGAGGGAACCAAAGGTAACCACACACCAACTGAATCCAAGTTAGAGCTTCCCTTGCCCTCATGGTGTATGGTTCAAAGAACAGTCTTAAAATCCTCTCTTCAGAGGGCTTTGGTTAGACTTCATCCAGACCTGATGTAATTAAATGCACTAAGTTATTAATATTAACAAGATTTACTGCTCCCCATTTACAGATGATTTGCATTTTTATGCATTCTTTTAGCATGGATCATCACGAATTTCTTTGGTATTCATGCGGTTGCAATTTGTGTATTTCCATAATTACCTCATCATATTCTCCATTAGATAATGGACCAAGGGCATAAAACACCAAGCAGAATTCAAAAGTAGTATTGACTCACCATTCTGTAGGAAAACTGAACTCCCCTTGTCCTTGAAGTAGAACTCACAGGAAAGTCCTGAGAAAGAGCTCTGCCCCATCGTGGGCTAAAGCTTGCAGAGTGTAATGCAAAAAAAGAAAATAAAAATTCATGCTTGATCTTCACAATCTGTAGGAGTTTCCCTACTGCCTGTACAAAGGTCCATTGATAACTTCTCAGCACACCTACCTTGGGCTTAAATGGACTATACCATCTGTGCTGCAAGCTAAGAAATCACAATTGTTTCAGTTCCACAGTTTTTGAAGTAGGACACACCAACAAACCAAAGATCTGAAGGGCTCACACAAAAACCTTCTGCCCACCAGGTCCAAAAATGGAGTGGACAAACAGTCCTTCATGGCAGGACTTTCCCTAAGAGAAAGCTTGCATCCAAAACTAACCCAATCCAAATGCCAGGGATTATTCAGTAGTGCTCTGGAGGGAGAGGGAGGAAGAAGAGATGAATTTCATGTACATAAAATCCTTTTTGTGTACTCAGGAATGGATATGAACAGATTTAAAATTAACAGGCTTAGTTCACTGCCAGGCAAGTGATCTAAAGTGTCCAATAAATAATTCATCCCAGCAACATACATCACTGTGCAGCCTGGTCTGTGACGCAGACCATGTCAGGACGGGTCTCACTTTGTGAAAGAGAGACAATTTAATTCAGTGAGAAGTGAATAATCCAAAATCCCATAAATGATTCATCAGTGGATTAAAAGCTATAGATTCCTCCATAGAAATTCTCTGCCCTGCATTAAATATGCAGATGATTTTGTGGTGTGTATTAACTACTGGATGGCTTAGTTAAGCGTGATACCAGCTCTGGTGCTTAAGAGCAACTTTGAAGCCATGAATCTTCATTAGATGTAAGTCTAAGCATGAAAAGGGGTTACTTTCAAGGATTCAAGGTTCCCTAACATCAGCAGAATTACAGAGCACACTCTAGTATATAAACAAGGCGAGCAAAGTCTTAGTATATTTTGATTGAGAAAACATAACTACAGACAAGAGTTATTCCCTGGTTCAGATCACATACTCTACTCCTGTTTTCCTAAGAATTTTCTTTTTTAAAAAAATAATCTCACACACAATCCTTTCATTTTTCCTAAATATATTCTTTAAAACCCTGTATTTTTGTAACAGCAGTAGAACATGCAGATTATTTCCTTATTAGGGAAAAGGAAAAGGTATCATTTTGGGAAATGAACTATTTCCCTTCCCCTTGGAGAAGGCTCAGTATTTAAAAAGCTAAAGTAAGTCAATGAACTTATACCAGAAAATATTTCCCAACACCCTCCTCCTTGATCCTTCCAACACTTTTTGCACTCTCCAGTTTGCATCCATCTTCCCAGTGTCTCTGTGGTGTCCTATATCAGCTTCAAATCACCAGGAGCTCGTAAACAGAGCTTGCCATGAGGTAAAGGAGATGAGACTTCCTACCAAAGGATTCTCTATGGGAAGCCCCACCTAGTTCTCTTTAATATTATACTCTCTTAGTTCTGAGCTCTCCTCAGAGTGCTGATTTTGAGGGCCCCTTGCCAAGATCACAACCCTTTCTCGTGAGCTTGAGAACAGGAGGGAGTGGATGCTGAGATGAGCTACAGGATGGTTAAAGGTTGACGTTTCTTTTGCCAAGTCATTGCTGCCACAGTATGATTGCAGAAGGTGCTGAGTCTTGGGGTTTATGTTTTAAATTAGCAAGAGAAATCTAAGCCACAGTGCTCCCAGTTAGGGTTAGACATTGGTGGGAAGAGGAAACAAAAAACTTAGCCACCATGGCCTCAGAGGAACAAGAAAACCAGGATGCAACCAAGACTTGCAGGAAACTATTGCTAGAAGGCACATAAGCTGGAGCCCAGGCAAACTGTACCAAAATCTTGCCTTGGAGCCAGCTACAAGCTGAGCTCTCCCCTCCCCAGGAACTCCATCACAACTGGAGGAGGCTGAGCTTATTCTGCTTGGTGGCAGCAAATTTGTATCACCTTTACAGCCTCTTTTAATCTCTCCATTTTTGCTGCTCCATCTCTATAGCTCAATTTTGCCATCTGCTGTCATGTTTGCAGCAACACGTCCCATTTCCTCTTTCTACCAGGCTAAAATTTTCCACTTTTTCATGCATTCATCTCACACAGTGCTGCTATCTCTGTTCTTTCCCCAAGTCCCATGATGCTATTTATTCTTATTTCTAATTTCCTATGTACTCAGCCACATTCTTCCCTTCTGCTTGCTCTTTCTTAAGCTCCAATTAGATTTCACCTTTGGAACCCAGAGATTTATTTATATTAACCTTAAAAAAATGCCTAGAAAAGCAAACTGAGGCCAAGAAACAAACCCAGAAACATAATGAATTGTGCTGCTGAGATGGAAAGGGACCTTCAGAGCAGTCAGCTCCAGTAAAGTCTATTAAGAAAGGTCTCTTATTATTCTCAAAATGATATTTAATTCGTTCCTCTGGTTTCTCTCCAAAGGATTTGTATTCCTAACTCAGCACTTGCTTTTTTTTTTTTCATACATCTTCCTGTTTTCTCATTAGCCAATCGTATGTCCCAGAATATTCACATCTCCCTTTTTAATTGCTTTTCTGTACCTCCTCCATAATAATCAGGTAGTTCAGTCATTATCTCTTCATGTCAGACCTCCTCTACCCAGTTTAATCGGTCATTGTGATACAGAAAATTGTTCACAAAGTACTGGGGTCCTGTGAAAATTATTACTTGGACCTAAAGCTATTATAAATCTGCCATTAATTAACCACCTTGCTCCATGGAGCAGAGCCAGACTCCCCAGATATAACACTATTTAGGTTTAATGCAGAGTCTGAACAAATGAAAACCTGCTTTGCTCTAGCCACAGTGCAAGCCCATAAGTGCTTTAGTAACTTTAGCAATTGAGGGCGCTGGGGAGAGGCACTAAACGTGGATGATTTCAGGTCTTAGCACTTGCAGTGTGAAAGGTGGCAGGAGGCAAGGTCTGGGAGGACTGTAGTTTTGGGGAAGTGGACAGCAGTTTTAAAACTAATGTTTTTGCCATTGTTGGCAGCTCTCTGGGAGATACAAGAGGCCAGGGTGAAGGTGCACATGGGCAGACTTGGGAGGGAGACCTGCATCAGCAAGTTCAATGCACAGCAACAAGTTGCACCAAAGCAACTCTTGAGGAAACCTGCACCCCACCACACAAGAGCACAAGCCTCGCAGCACTGCCAAGGCCAGGTTGCTTTTTGCCAAAGGTTTCCCAGGCTGAAGCACTGGCCCCTGTATGGCTTTGCAGCTCATACCCTGTGTGTTATATTAAGCTGCTGACCAGAGAACTTTCTTGGCTGCAATACTTTATCTTTACTCAAGTGCACTTCTTTGCCTTCTAAGATAAAAGTCTTTATTTTTAAGAGCAACTTTTCCAGATACCAATGACGTGTTCTCCAACAGTCTTTTCTTCCTAAAAAGCTGCTGCTTTCCTTCAGTTTTTCATCACTAGACCCAGAAAATGCATTCCAGGGCTTCAGTTGCTTCTGAAAAATAGCATCTCTTTTTCCTCTAACTATATTTTACAAGGATCTCTTTAGCTTTTCACTGAACATATTAACAGCCAAGGTCGGTTCCTCAGAAATTACTTCGGTATATTTTCACTTAAACTCTCCCACAATCCTCTCTTCCAATTGCCACTCTAGACCCAAACCTCAGTCTTAGTAACTGGGGTGGGTAAAAAGATAAATAAAAATGTTCAGCAACATAAGTTACACGATAACTTCCTTATAGCATTTCTGGACTGTATTTCCACATGGCTTATCAGATCAAACTCACTTTGTTGACTCCTATTTCTTCTGCCCTTGTGCAGCTCCCCAAAACAGGTCCTCCATGTCCAGCCAGCACCATAACACGTGCGTAAATCTTCCTCAGAAAAGCCAGACCTGCTCTGAAGAAGTCATTGGAGCAGAGCTAACTAATAAGAGCAAATGGATTCATTCAGCCCTGCCAGTTAGAAGCTGCAATGAAAATACTGCTGTCCTTAATTAGCAAATTAGCAAGTTTACTTGAGGGGAGGGAGGAGGGGACAGTTTGCTTGTGACTTTTTTTTTTTTTTAAAGGAGTACATCAAAACTCTTTGGAGGTTTTATTCCTTACAGATTTGTCTGGGATCCATGCCTAGAAGCAGAGCTTGTGGCCAGGCCCCCAGGCTCGGCATGTGCTATATGTACTGGCAGACAGATTAACCAGCATGGGACAGACACAGATTTCAGTTGAGCAAACCCAATCTTGGAGTCTGAGGGCTACATCCCTTGTTTGGGGACTCTCCTCTGCTTCCCACAGTGTTGCTAAACCAGGATGCATAGTAGGGTGCTGAACCCAGGCAAGACTGAGAGGGACCCCAAAGAGGAACCTCTTCTGCCTCCCCTTAAACTCGTGGCCCATGAGAAGTCACTGTGGAGGCAAAAAGCCTTGCCGCAGCCTTGAGCATGACTAGCGGGGAAGTCCAGTGCTGGCCCACAAAGTTTTAATCTGATCAAATGCTATTCCCACACTGTGCTCTTATTTCAAGTTGTTGCTGTCCAGAGATGCCAGAGGAGGGACTGATGAACTTTAGGCAATGGAGATGACAAACTGTACCTTCTGCCATGCCGTTCCCATAGTCACTGCAGTAGAGTTAGCGAGGACCACAATGACGTACCCGAAAGCTCTACAACAGATCCCACAGATGATCCCACAGCCCCAGTTCACTAATGCCCCCAGGCTGATTATCAACTGAGTTGGGTTTTAAAGCCTAGATCTCGACCCAGCTGAAAGACAAGCAAAAACTCCTTCAGAAAGAATGTTATTAGCATAGTGAAATGACAGGCTTTTCTCTGCCATGCATTGCCAACCTGCTTCACGGCTGCTCAAAGGCTCCAGTAGTCTCAGCTGAGTAGAAGACAAGGCTAGTGCTGCAAAGCTATCATTATGGCAGCACTTACAAAGCTTCAGGATAACACGGAGGATTTCAGACTTCTGTGGAATGCTCTGTGCTGCCAACAGCCCTGACTCCTGCTCAGGCATCCCAGAGCCAAGCCAAGGTCCATGGCATGGAGATGGGCTGCGCTTCTGTGCTAACCACACACGTGCCCATGCAGCCCACGGTGTCCAAACCATCTTCATCCTCAGGATCAACTCTATGCACAACACAGGGGTACATCTGAGCAGCTAAACAGCCACAGCCTGCTTGCCAGCTCTGCAATGCCAGTCCTAGGAACAGAGAGGCAGGTTCTGCCAGTGCCCCTGGGGATGAGACAGGAGCGTGGGGGCAGCTTGTTGTTGCAAAGAAGGACTGGGGACAGATTCTGCTCCCAGCAGCAGCAGCAATGTTCTCCCTCATAGCCCTTCTGTCCCACTAGATGTAGCAGAAGGTAAATACTGCCCTTCATCTCTTCTTCTTCTTCACTGTTTTTGTTGTCCCCAGACCCTTTTCATTGACATCACAGGATTTTTGCCTATGCTGCTCAGAAAGACTGAGGTGGTTCTCCCATTTCCCATGGACATCTCAAGGGAGAGTCAAGTTTCCAAGACATGGCTGTACTCTGCATTGTGCTTCTCATCTGAACTTCTCTAAAAGATAAATTGGCAGCACTAGTGGCACTGGGCACTCCAGTCTCGTCCGTACTAAATCCAGCCAGCCAGCACCATGCTAATCTGCGACTGAGTGCTGGGGCCCTAAACCAAGCAGCCTGGAGTTGCAGGTCTCCACCATCAAGTAGAACCTTCCATAAGAGATGCTGGGTTTTGCAGTCCATTGTTGTAGGGACCAAAAGGCAACTCCAAAAAAAACCAACTAGGCATCCCCTGTGTACATTGATGGGGGAGACAAGGATTTACAAATGAGTGGCATGGGGTTTTGTGGGGACAGGATAGAAAAATTTCCTTGCAAGTTGGTCACCTCTGAAGATGCTGCAGTGCTTCTTTGGGAAGCTGAGACAGCACACCAGTCATTTCAATACCTGGGGAATAACCAACTGCTGTTCAAATGCCTTAGGATGTGGCATAAAAAATACAATTGTTAGCGGTAAATTACAAAGTTTATTAACATCGTCTCCAAGGGTCACTCAAACATGCTGAATCACAGGCAGCATTGGCACCCCTTAAGTAATCTGCATTTTTGATTTATACTCGCAGCATTCTTGCGGCTTAATTTTCCTCTTGATTACAAAAAAAGCAATAAGAACTTTATTTGCTGGGATTTTTTTCCTTTTTCTTTTGGCAATTTGAAGTTAGGCAGGATTCCATGTTATTTCTTCTCGCTTCTGTTCCTCCCAGTATAAGTCGTATTCAAGAAAGAGCATTAGTAAAAACAGAGAAAACCAGACTCAGTTCTGTAACATGGTATTAGTAAAAAGGTAGATGCCAGAAACACCTATGAATAATGCATAAAGCACCTTCTCAAAGAAGCTTCTTTATGCAATGAGTTTTAAAGGTGACATGGCAAAATTTGCACAAAGATTTTAAATTTCCACAGCTGAAGCTTTGGCCTTTGGCTTACACCCATTGATATTTTGAGGGCTCATAAGCACCTCTCAATGCAGCATGAAACAGGCCCTTTTTATTTTCCATGGCATCTACAGATGATGTAGGAGTTCTTCAGAGGTTAAAAATGGTATTTTCTCCTTCAACACCACTGAAAACTTTTTCAAGGTCTTCCTCTGGTCTTAAGCTGTAGTGAAAAGCATAGATCACTATGGATGGGCCAAAAGATATTGCGGCTTCTGACCACCCTTTCGTATTTGGAACATCAGGCAATGCCCACTGAAACAGGTATCAGAAGCTATAGAGTCCACTGACTTCAACATTCAATGCCTACATTTTGCACCAGAGAAATATTTACCTTGTTTGTGTTCTTGTAATGGATGGGAAAAGGCTGTTCAGATCTTATAAGGACAGCTGTAGGGTAACCATCATGGAATTCAGAAAGAGTCCCTCCCTGGCCCCCATTCCTTATCTCCTAGGGAGAATATGCAGTGAGGGACCACCTACCACTGGCAAATTTGCACATCTCCTTAACCAAGGAGAGTGTTAGAGGGTGTGGTGGCCCCACAAGAGCTGGAAGGTTTATCTAGGGGTTTGCTGCACTACTGCTATGAGCCCTTCGTGGGCCCCATTCTTTGTGTATCAGCATGAACTGCCACTCCATGAAGGACAGTCCATGAATCTGTTTCCGAGAAATCATTTTGCCCTTCTTCATCATAACCATTTATCTCTTCATTTCTTAAAGATAACCCTGCAAGGGTCATGCACTGGTATTTGACCAAAGAATAAAGCAGGTTAGGTACTTCCTTAAGTTGGGGTCGCTACATAATAGTAAGTACCAGCTGCTGAAGTTCTCCAGTGTTCTGGATGTCTGTTCATTGCTACATAAAAGCAGTATCAAGGAACTACTGTTTGATTTTCTGGGGTGAAGTTACCTGAAGCTTGCTCAGCAGCCCAAGCCAATACTACCCTCACTACAATCAGTGGCCAGTGCCTTTCTGCTTCTCAGAAAAATTACATTGGGACTTTTAATAGGAAATTACAAAATGGATTACCTTTTTATGATAAGCTTCTTTGTGTGTTTACCTAGAAGCAAAATAATATTAACGTCACAATGGCAAAAAAGAAATCCATAATTCTAATGAATCCATCAAATAAGTTCAGAAGCAAAGATAGCAAGCTGCAAAATTTCTGTGGGCTAAGCAGTAAAGAAAGGATCTCATTCAGATTTGAGTTACACCAGTGTTTATCAGAAGCAATTCCAGAAAACTATGGGAACACTTTCCTAAAGCAAGAGCAAACAGGATGGGCTAGACCTGCAACAACTGAGTGAACGGGTTCTTTGCACAGGTTTCCTCCTGCTGCATCTCCACCAGCTCATGCTCCCTGGTCTCCTCATGGTGACACAGACCTGGAGTAAAGGCCAGTAACTTCTATAAAATGAACGGAGTTCTGTCCCAGGGGCCATGGCAGATTTATCAGATTAACCAGGGATACAGAAGGATGTTTGTCCTATGCCAGCATTAGAAACATTAATCAATACATGCTTAGGGATACTTACGTTTCCAAAACAATGAGAGCATCAATATGAAAAGCATGAACACCCCTATGAGACAGGTGATTAGAATGGCATTGATGGGAAACTGGAAGGGAGAGAAGAAAACCTGAAAAGAATTTAGAAGCTTGTTTACTTTGGATGTATCAGACTGACCAAGATAAACAATATTAATTACCTGTTAATTATTTAATATATCTTCTTCTGAGGCACTTGACCCTAGATTCATCCCACTTAACATGGACTTCTTAATAAGGTGTCAAAAGTAGGAACTCAGTCACCTTCATCCTGCTTTTAAGTAGAGACTGGGAAGTATAACAACTCTTCTAAATTGCCTTATACCTGGTTGCGTCCTGAAGGCACTGACTCTGCCTGTCTTACAGAGATGTCAGAGGGGTGAGATCTTTCTGAAGCTCCCAAGCTAGATGGGATGGGTGCAGGCTTTGGCTCTATCCACTATAAAGATGAATAGATGGTTCTTGAACTCCTAAACAAAAGTTCAAGTGACTGTTTGCAAATACTGTCCCTTTAGCATGAATACATTGAAAATCACTACAATGTCCTGCTGCCCTTCTGGCTTCTAGCTAAACACTCTTGAAATATAAAGGAAGTTTTACCTTATCTCCTTTACCATCATGTCCAGCCTTGCCATTTGAATTTGCTGGAATCTCTGAAAATAAAAGACATCAAAATTATTACTGGCACAGGCACATGAAGGAATGAGGACCACTGTGGTTGCCACCGCTTTCATCAGGGAGTAATGAACTCTCAGGGAACGAGAAGGGCAAAATGTGGCCCTGAGAATGAGAAATAAAGCACCTTGCAGCCAAAAGGGAACAATCTGTTTCCATCACAAATGGTGTATCAGTCAGTCGTTGGCAAATATCAGTCTCCGTCAAGGAAAGAAGAGGCTGCCCAAGGACAACTCATGAAACAAGGCAGTAGAAACTCGTCTGCTGTAAAGGAGCTTTCATTTCTGTAAGCATGATAAGATGTCGTAGGGAGCAGAGGTAGTAAACAAGGTACAAGTCTAGAGTGGAGGATTTGCCTCAGTTAATTGTGGTCAGATATCTGTGTGATTGCAGTTTTTGAAAGCTACATTAAACCTGAAGACCACAGTAAACAACTTTATGTTTAGATAATTCACCACACATTAAAGAAAGCTCTCTGAAAGTGACACATTTTTTTGTATCTAGGAATATTAAGAATGATTCAGTTTGTTTTTCCTAAGCTTTGTAAATAGGGATGAACTAAATGAGTACTGAAGAACTCTTGCATCAAACTTTTCTGCTGTTATACTCTGATCCTAATCTCTTACTTTTGCTATTGAATTTAAAATAATAAAAAAGTTATTTTAGGCTTGGGCCTTGGTTCATCATGACCTCATACTACAAAGTACTGAAGTATTAAAGTATTTGGAGCTGTCGATCTGTCGCAGGAAGCACCAGATATTTAGCAGCATCTTATACGAGTCACTCAACTTAGTGAACCAAAACCTCAGCTTACATCTTGTGACAGGAAATCTCCTATGTCTTAGGTCATGCCTTAATGTATACAAAGACTGTGATGAGTAGTGCTTTCAAATGTTTGACAGGAGAACAAGCATGAAGACTCCATCTGCGCGAAAGGTACCAGGGACAGGATGAGTCATTTGTTGAGCCGTGTGTATGTAACACTCTTGTGACCAAGACCGCAGCCAATGGAAATTTCACATGCATGAGACACCTCAAATGTCACATGGTGATGGGGTGATCAGATGGCCACAAATAATCCCACTAGAAAAAAAAATTGCTTTACGGCAATTGTAATTGTGACTTTTCAGAGTACACAATTCAGTGAATAACCAAGTCTCCCTCAAATTTCTCAGTTCTGATCAGCTCTCCATGAGAACTGAGTTGATTTGTCTCTGTACCAAACAATGTGCTTGCATTTTATCAAAGACATGGACAGGCTACAGATAGCTCATATATATGCAACTATAGTTAGAAGCTGGGAAGGGAAGAAATGTTCTGTAGTTCAGTAGAACCACCCCAAACACAAGAAGTGCACATCTCACTCTAACATGCATGGCCCACAAGTCAAAATTAACCTTTCTGGCAGCGTGCTGCAGCCTGGCCAACGGGAGCAACTATGGCATCTTCCTCTCCTCACCTGAAGGACCAAGAGTTCTCTTCAGAGTTTGAAGCGTCGTTGGCCTTGGTGGGGTTGTTGCTGGGGGAAAGCAGGCAAAGGTAAAAAAGAACCTAAATCATAGCCCAGTTAGCAGGAACCAACCACCCCAGCTAACCTAACCTATATGGCAAGAATTGTGTTTAGAGATGGAGATGTCTCTAAATCATGGATTTCTCTCCCAGCTACTGTGATAATATTAATACAGAGTTTGGCAATGAGTTTGCTTTTCTTCCCTTAAAATAAGGATGAAGTTGGTTGATTCAGTGCATTATTTTGCAGTGTAAAAGGAGGCAGAGTCAAGAATTTAACTTGGTTTATGGCTGTTACTAGACAGAGCTCAGTTATGCTGCAGCATTTGCACGCATTATGACAGTTTGGCTCTCGGAAATAGCATGACACAAGTTTTTACATCAGTGGGAGTGCATATGACTCATAAGCGTGGTATATTTTCTGGTGTTATTGCTTTTGTTGTGGCTCTTTCTAGCCCGCAGTCACAACTTAAGTTGCCTCCAGAATCCTGAAGCTAAGACCTTTTGCAAAACTTCCTATTTACCATGGCAGAATGTAGGCGTTATCCAGAACTATACCAGAAAGATGATAAGTGAGACAGGGGTTAGAAACCCTCACAAATGCTCAAGAGACCAGTTTAGTCTTTCCTGTGAGCCTTTTCCAGCAGCATTAAGGAACAGTTTCCTAATGTCTATATCTGCTGTAAGGCTCTAGTTCTAGCAAAAAAAAAGACCTGCAAAAATCTAAATACTGTGTTTTTAAGAAAGAAGAGATTCTTGGCACTAGTTGAAGCTAAAAGGACTCTCTTGACAGATGAATATGACATGTAATCCTTGAATTTTAACTTTTCTTTTTAAAATTCTTCATTTGAGTGTGTCTGGTGGGCAGATTATCACACCCAAATAACTTGAGCCATTCTACTTTTATACTTGACTGAGAGACACACAATGCAAACTTTATGTAAGTTTGTTCATTTCTCATATATGATATGATTCCATATACTGGTTCTTTTTCTCTTGAAGGATTGACTGATAGTTGTGGTAATTGACTGATGCTTTCCATCATGACCAAGGACAAATATTGAGTACTGGAGAGCTGAGCCTGCAGCAACACCCAGGTGAACTATTCAGTGAGGTTCAAAGCTCACAACACTCAGGGACAATTTAAAATGGAAATCTCAGTGAATTCACGATGATGAGAAATGAGATATCTGAGAATTCAGCTTGGATGGTGACAAGACCAATTCTTAATTCTCTCAGATCTGACATATCGACAATGATAAGTGACTCAAAATTTACTTCCTTGGGAGGCTTAAAAATGTGTTTTTCTCAGCTCTAGTTACAACCTGGTTTCAAACAATTTCTGTGTGGAACCCAGATACCTCTTATTTCCAGACACAGTGAATAGTTCTATGTATATGTATACTTTTGGTACACTCTGAGGATAGTCAATACCTTTGTTTATGACAACTTCTTAATTTCTCTGAACATGTAATTTCTGACTTTGCAACATTATTCTGCTCACCTTCAGTTGGCAAATCTTCCACCATGAGAGAAATGTCAGTATTTTCAGTTGCCTCCTCAGTCAGAAGTGTACTTCCAAATTCGGTAATCACTGGAACAAAGTCAAAAGTAATGTTTATAAAGATTACAGATTAGAGGAGTCCTCATATGGTGTTCAAAATTGCTTGCACAGTTCTGTACCTGCAGCTAAGAGGTAAAAACCTACACTTCAATTTTCACATCTGCAGATATCTCATCCTACCCAGATAACTGATGCACACTACTAGCGTGGCCAGTGGTCAGATGTTTCAGCTGTTCAGCTGTGGATGTAATTAATTGTTAGCAAGTTTAACTGGGGTGCACTGTTATGGCTGGAAGGCTACAGATGATATTAAAAAGCTGTCCTCAGTGGTTCAGGTCAGAAAGAACTTTGAGTGATAGAAAACCCAAGAAAGTCACAATAGACAGCCTTACATGCAGATGTCAATCTGTAGAAAAGAAATCACTGATGTGGATAAAACAGCAACCTAGGAATGGTTAGGATAATAAGAGGTCAGTCTGATCAACTGAATAATAATAATAACAACAACAACAGACTTTATATGGGATGACAATGTAAATAGTTAACTTTAATCATGTTTTGAATTCTTACTGACTTTATCACTCAAGCAGAATGCGCTCTAACCTAATCTTTTTAGCAGGTCATTTCAATTGTCTTTCTCAAAGCAAGAAAGAATCTAATGTTGAGTGAATCTCTCCAGTGCAGTACTTTGTCTTTATGTCTGTTGTACTTCATGAGGTTTCTGTCACATTATTTCTCCAGCCTGCTAAAACACCCCTGAATACAAGCCAAATTCTTTGTTATCATGGCCATTCACTCCAGTTTGGCATCATCTACAACACTTGATCTGTGTGTCCTTAAATCTACTGAGACATACCTATAGGCATCTTGGAGAAGACTTCTAAGCTACAAATATAATTATCTGGAGAGTCTCTGTGATGCATGAGTGAGGCTAACACACATCATCTTTGTCACACAGAAAGAAAGAATTGGTGCTTATTACCCTTTGTGCCTCCAGGAAGAGGGACAGGCTCTCCTGAACAGAACAGGTCATCTTCTTCAGTCCTCATGTCAGTTGCTTGGAAATCAGTTGAAAAGTCTGGGAGAGCACTGGTAGTCACCGTAGTTTCAGGAAAAGTGTCTTTTGTTGTCACAGCAAATGTTGGAGGAGCAATGGTCACCAGCGTAATTACTGCTGGCGACGCAGTGGGTGGAGTTGTTTCTTCAGGGATGGCGGTTGTCAGGAAGACAGCAGTTTCTGCTGTTGTTTGATGGTCAGTGGGTGTTGTTGGGGGGAAGGTAGTTGTTAGGAGGACAGTAGTCTTAGCTGTTGTTTGATGATCAGAGGTTGCTTGGGGTGAAAATGTTGTTTTCCTGAAATGTGTTGGGGAAACTGGAGCCTTTCTCGTGGTAGTTCTTATCACTGGAGGGGCTGCATGGAAAAAAAATAAGCTAAAAAACCCACAAAATCAGAGCACTCATAAGTTACACTGAGGAAAGCCAACCCAGAAAAGAATGAAAATTATCTAGCTGCTAAAATACTAAGACTGACGGTGGAAGAGTCACTATTTTAAAAGTTTTTTTCAGTTAACAGAAAACATGCCCCAGATAGAACAATTCCTAGATTTACAGCTTTCCTTTTTTTTTAGTAGGTCTCAAACACACCCTCTGGTCACAGATAAACTCTTACAGAAATGGAAGAGCCAGAACTTTGTGTGGTAGAACCCAAAAACTTGCAAACTTTGTGATTTTTCTTTTTAATGCCTTCGTAAAAATAAAATAGTTTAATTTTCAGCTATGAGCTTTTTGCTAATCTTTTAAACTAATCTTTTTTTTATGAACTGTTGAGTCTGTTGCCCTTGGACTCAGGGACAGATATGGAATTGCAGCATTTTCCTCCCACTCTCCTGCTACAGCCCTTACAACAGTCATTCAAGAGTTCTATGTAGCTCCTAAACACCCTGTAAAAGGCAGAAAAACAATGCATTTCAGTATGTGGAGGGTGAGTACCACCTCTTTTTTCATGTTTTGCAATGCTTTTCAGCCTCTTCTTGACTTTGTATGACACTTACATTATCCTGCAGCTCAGCAAAATAATAGGAAAGGGAAAAAGTCCACCTAGATGCTGAAACACAGTTTCTAAGTACAGGGGTCTCCTCACAACATGAACCAAACAGAAGTCTTTTTGGTAATGGGGTGAACACCAAATGAAAAACTGAATTTCACACTAAGGCTTCTTCAAATCTCTTTTTCAATTCCATTATATTTTAAAATTTCAGGTATAGCTACACGATAAAAAAATAAATATTTAATTTCAAAGGAAAAAATAAATATTTAATTTCAAAGGCAAAGTAACAAAAGTTACTATTTTCTTAGCAAAACTGCTCATTGAATACAGTTCAAATTGGCGAATGGTTGCAGACCTCCTTCAAAAACTACGTAATTTTTTAAAAATCGTTTTTTGCTAAAAAAGAAAAAGCAAAGGTAAACTCCATCTTTAAACTCATATCCAGGAGAGATTTCTTCCTGCCGATGGTGTCACAAGGGCCCCCAAACTCACCTCTGATCACCTCCAACTGTATGTTCTTTTTGATGTCATTGAACCAGCCTGGGATCTCTACACGGCAGCAGTATGTACCTGCATCTCCTGCCGTCACTTTCCCAATGGTGAGAGACACGTCTCCATAGGAAATATAACCCTGAAGATTGTATCTCGGAGATTTACTGTACGTCACTCTGTTCCCAGTGGTGTGCAAAATTTTGTTATTGCACTTTGAATTTGGGCAAGGACCTCTGCCCCAGCACATATCGGAGATGTCCTTTTGTCGAGCCACCTGGTAGAAGCAAGGCAACGTAACAGGTTGCCCAATTACTCCTCTAACAACGGCTTCAGATGCAGTGTGGGCTGCAAGAAAACAAGAAAAGATGAGAAAACAAGAAAAGAACAAGAAAAGGTGAGTGTCGGCAGCCTTTGATGCACGATGCTACCTACGCAACACAAGGAGACAGGAAAAGAAACACTCCTGTCTGCAGACAGGCCATATTTCATGATTGCCTGAGCCTTTCCCAGCAGCCAGTGGCAGCTAATGGTCCAGAGCACAAAGGGTGACAGTCAGGAGCTCACAGGCACTGGCTTGCTGCTGCTCCCGCCCCAGCCAGCTGCTCATAAAACACATCACTCACATCCAACACACCATAGGCAAAGCTCAGGTCTGCAGCTGACAGCCTAAGTGCAGACTAGACTTGCAAAAAAAGAGGTCTCTGCTCTCATCCCATCTCCTCTCCTAAGAGATGGTTTGAAAATTGTTCAGAAACTTAGTGTGAAAAACATCTGGTTTTCTCAGCCCACCATCAGCTCCTTCAAAAAAGAAATGCAGTTCTAGTTGCCTTTCACTGACATTCGCAATAGCAGGGTCCAAAATAGCTATTCATGTGTAAAATTCACCTAATTAAGCTGGCAAAGAAGTGGGAGCTATCTATGGGAACGTGTTCTCAGAAAGTGCACTGCTTTTTCAGTTGCTGAGCAAGCCCTGCCAATATCCTACTTACCTTGCAGACTACTGTGTACATAGAGGCTTTAACAGCTAGTGTTATACTGATGGGAAAAGGTCATATACATACTTTCCTTGTGCTCTTAACGACCAGCTGTACTTGGTGTTTGCTGTCAATACACATCTTAGCACCTGGGTTGAATCTTCGCTATGTATCATTCCCTCTTAACAGTCCATGCAGTGCCCAAATGGCCCTAAGAGGAATTTCTAATCTAAAAGATTGCCATAAAGGAGCATTTTCTGGTGGCAGTTAGTGGTCCATGGCACAACCGGGAGGAAACACTCTGGTGCCTTGTACCTTCCTTCTCCTTCCTCTCTTTCTTCCTTTCTTTCCTTCTTTATTCTTGAATAAGCGCAGGGTTCTGCTTCTTTCAAAGAGAAGGGCAAGCAACCTTTCATGTCAATTTTAAAGTAAACCTTTTCAGGTTCACATTCATCTAATCTGTGTTGGTTCTCCTATCTTGTTGCCTTTTCTCCCCACTTTATCACTTACATATGATCCAGTGGGTCTCTTCCAGCCTGGTGATCCTATGATTCTAGGATATGTTATCACTTACATACATAACTCAGGGACCTACAGAACATCCAGATCTGGTCCTCTACTGCAGCAAGAGGATTATCCTGCAGATCTCATGTCTCATGGCCAGCTTGCTTACCCCAAAGAGGACTTAGAGCAGTTGCTGCTATTATCACCAGCTTTGGACTTGGTTTGCCAAACAATTCTGTTTTGCTAGCTATTTGAATGCCTTTTCTTTTTGGCGTTACTCCCAGATAGCAAACAGATGCTTCCAACTGTGTCCATGTCTCTTTTGTTTTGTCTTTAATGGACTATTCCCCAGGTAAGGTTTTAGTTTGTGGCAGGCTGCCTCACGACTTGTTATTGCAATGACATTTCAGCTTCATTACTGCTTACCCCATTGGCAAGATCTGAACAAGCCAACTTGTTCAGGTTTCCACAGCTCCAAATGCTAAAAGAGTAGAGGCAGACAAAATTACATGCAATACAGTGTGAAGGGCAGAAGCTTTTGCAGTGAAATGAAGGGAGGATGTGCCAAAAAATGAATTCCTGAATACAGGATAAGGCTTTGCAAGATGACTGCTTGTTTTATTCCTTGGAAAGGGTAGGTTCATTTGCCTTGTAACAGCAAAACAAACAGAAAGAACTGCCTCTTTCTGTGATAACAGAACAAAACAGTTCATTTAGTTGACCTTGAACGTATTCCTAGGGGAGCAGGGGTTAGTCACTGAGCAGGTTAACACATATTTTCAAGTCACCTCAACAAAGATGTACTATTCCTGGAATTAAGGTTACTGCTGATTGAAGAGAAATGCACTAAATTTCTTTTCTTATTTCATCACAGTCCTGCACAGCACAAAAGCAGATTCATTAAGCAACACTTTAACTAATGAAAGTTTGCCTGCTCTTCTCTTTGAAAGAAGTGGAGGCCTGAGCTTCTCAAATAAAGAAAGTAAGAAAGAAGAAGGAAGGCACAAGGCACCAGAATGTCTCCAGTATAGTTTGCCAACAGTATTGGTGCTACAAAGTTACAGGTTTTGCAGTTTCAAATCCCCTTTTAATTTATGTAAGGCTAATATTGTTAATATGTGCCTGCGCTGCAGGTTGGCTTGGGAAGTTTCAGTACTGCACTACACTTGGTTCAACTGTGTGAGCCTCTGAAAGGACTAAATAACTTCCTTCCCAGGTGCAGCCTATTCCACAGATATGTTTTCCAAAATAAATATTGGTAAATAAGACTGAACTAGCTAGTCTTTGAAAGCAAGAGATTCCTGACACTGTTCTATTGTGATACCTAGTCTTACTTTGTGAGGATTCTTAGCCTTGCAGAGTCCCTCCTAGGCATCCAGATTCAACCCAAGGCATGCTGAGCACCAGCTATGCCTGAGTATTCCCGCTGAAGTCAGTGAGGTTTGTCACTCTCCATCCTTAATCTAAGAGAGAAATGGACTCCAGACATTTGGTGTATCTTCCAAAATAGAAAGGGGTATTTATAATTGTTCAGATCATACAGATATGCACAAATTTAATTATAGTCTCTCTTGAACCCTCAGTGATTCCAGTAAGTGGTGGTGTAGTGTTCCTGTAGGCTGGTTCATTCAATGGACAAAGACATACAGCCTCCAGCCAAGGCAGCTGCTTGGAAAAGCTTTTTTTTTTGTGATCTATTTCTGGAATAATTTTCCTTCTTTGTAGAAGATACTTGGCATCTTTTCCCTAGCAACGCTGTTTATTTCTTCTTGAACCTTCTGTACTGATGAAATTACAGAGAAAATGACTGATAAAAAATGAAAGAAGCATTTAATTGCTCACTCTACTGGTCTCAAGACTACCCATTCTCAGCACTGAGCCAACTTAATGACAAGGTAACAAAAACTCATTCTCAGCCTTCTGTAGCTCTGTACGTAAGAAAGGGTTTGAAAATAAGGCTGAATGGAGGCAAGTCCCTCCAATTTATCTTGAGGCTGAAGGTAAGGCAGGGATAGAGCCCCCCTGTTTCTTCTGCCAAGACTGGTAAAAGACAAAAAATATTATGGAATTCCCTGGACTACAGCAAAATGCCATCAAAATTCCACTAGCACAGCAGACACCGTAGAAGTTGCGTTACCTTGTCTCAATGGGGGACAAATCACCTCTTGCCACTCGGTGTGTTCTGCTATGGACCAAACTTTTCCACTACTTTTCACATAATTTAAGAACATTGCAGCTTCTCTAGATTTTATACATAATATTTCATCCTAGTAGATGTTATCCAATTAATACTTAGTCATCTGAGACAATTTCCTGAAATGGTTCAGTGATTTAAAAGCACAACTCCCATTGGGAGCTCACGCACGGCTGAAAGTAGGTGAACTCACTTTCCTGAGACATCTCAGACAATTTGGAAACTGAACTGCTGATGCCTAAATTTGCATCCAGAAGTGTAGCATGTTCTAACCATGCTTGCAAGACACAGCTTCCCAAGTCACCTTTCTTTGACTTTATTAGGATTCAGATTTTAGATGTGTCAACTGAATATTTGGGAGTAAAAGGAGAAGGATCTCCAGCCCTGCTTTCCCATACTTAGTTCAGAGCAGCAGACAGACCACAGTTTCAGAAAATCCTTTCTTTATCATGTATATACATTCATTATTCTGTCAAAATTTCAGTTCTCTAGCTTGAGTTGTGGCAGCACTGTAGCACAGTGGAGAAAAAGATGAAGAAGCAAAGCCAGCAGTATGCACTGAAAAATAGTAAATAAATAATATAGTTTGGGGGGACATGGAAACTAACCAAGCCTATATACAGAAGAAACCTCAAATATTTCTATAAAGAAAGAAAAAAAAAAACCATACTTGATCAGTATTAACCCAGCAAGTTAAGAAAAAATTTTATGGTTTGTAAACAATTATGAATTTTTCACCATTTTTTTTTCACAAAACAAGTGGCTTTTTTAAATTTTGCAAGATTTTTATTTTCTTAGCAAGCACACAAAAAGCAGGTGAAGACTCACCAATAAAGGTCTGTACCATAATCCAGAGAAGGAGCACAAAATGGGACATTTCAGCTGGTGGAGACTCCAGGGCAGCAAGTAGAAGGAGAGAAAACTAGACCTTACGCTTTCCAGAAATGCTGAGTGAGCTCCACTGGTGTGTTTTTTCTCCACTTCCAGATTTTATGTACGACGACTACTTCTTTCCTACACTTCCGGACAGAGGCTGGTCAAAAGAGGTGATTCTCCAGCTGTATTTAGCAATTGTGCAGCCTCACTTGGAGCATTCTGTGCAGTTTAGGACCCCACAATTTAAGAATGATACTAAGGTCCTCGAATGTGTCCACAGACCAAGAAAACTGGGGAAAGGCATGCCCAGTGAGGAGTGGCTGAGGACTCTGGGTTTGTCTAGTTTGGAGAAAAGGAGGCTGAGGTGTGACCTCGTTGCTTCCCAAGGAGGCAAAATGGAGAGGTAGGTGCTTTAACCAGACATCACTCTCTCAGGAATGAGATTTTGGGTTTATCATGAGTAGTCAAGACCACAAAAATATGCCTCCTCTGCTTGGTAGCATTAAAAATAAACAAATAAAATTTTAGCAGTAAAGCAGTAGAAAACAAAGCAGAGGACAGCATTACACCACTGTACAAAGCTATCTTGGACCCTATGTATAGTTTCAATCCTCTCAAAAGCATGTTTTAGATCCAGAAACTATCCCAGGAAAGGGGAAAAAAAACCGGTAGGAAGTATGAGAGAGCTTCCACAGGAAGATTAAATGGATAGTCCAAGATGAGTCAGCCTGGAAAAGAAAGAACCTAAAGGGCACCATCAACAAGTCTACAAAATCTTGTGTAACAGCACAGAAAGGTTGAAGAGTGATTAATTGTTCAATATACCCCCAACAATGCATCAGAGAAGGGCTCTAGTGCTTGTAGACCTGTTGGACTCTCTAGTATGTTGGAGTAGGAGGCTACCCTCCGTTAGCATCCTCATCCATCACACCACCACTACATCACACAGGCAAAAAGCAGGTCCCCAATAGACTGGCTCCAGCAAAACAAGGGTGCCTGATTTCTGTCACCAGCATGTAGCTCTAGCCAGCTTAGTGGCGGATTTAAGCAGCATGAAACTCGGAGAACTATTCTGAGTCTGTCTGAATCAAAGTGATGCCATGATGCTGCTCTGTACCTTCACGTGCTTCAGTACAGCATAAACAGCAGCCAGTGGGGATAGATACAAAAACACAGCAATGGCTTATTATCAGCATTATAAAGCGGGTTAAACAGCAATTAGTAAAATATCTAATTTGCTATCTTGTACCAGGTACAGTGCATACAATGCCAAGTACACACAGCCCCAGCTGCTTTGTGAACAGAACTAATGAAACTCGGTGTGTCCAATATCCTGGAGACTTTTTCTCTGCAGTGATCCCAGATTTTCCCTTGTCTCCCATTGCTCACCTTTAAGCAGTGGCTGCAAGCCCATGCCCAGCTGATGCCAGTGCAAGGAGCAGCTGAATCCCACCTGGGGCATGAATTTGAAGCTTTATCCAGCTATGAATTTCCATGAAGCTTATCAAAACGGAATTGGTCAGTATGTTGCAGGTGACTAGGGAAGGAAGAGGATGATCACAGGATCGAGTCAGTTTTGTTTCTTCAGCAAGACTGGGCTAAATGCAGCAGATTGAATTAAAATAAGGCCACCCAAAATCTAGGTGTACTGGGAAAAAACAGAAAAATATGCCTTACTTTCTGCTTCTGTACTGCTATCTAGTGGCTCTTGCAGGCAGAAAAGGAAAAGCACAGAGCTCTCCTCAAATAAACCCAGTTTGCAGCTCGTTAGCTTGATCAAGATCAATCTGCTCTCAATTTGTGTGCAGCTGGAGAATCTTTGAATGGGCTCCAAGTGCCACCTGCACATCTTGGGGCTCATTTTGAAATGTCTGTTTCAAAATCCACTAACATGAGTGGAAGTAATGAAAAAGCACAGGGAGCTCGTGCCTGCATGTGTTTGTATGTATTGTACTGTTTATCAAAGATGAAGTTCTTGCTTCAGACAACCGTTGTGGAGTCTGTTTATCAAGTAACTGCACAGCAGAAAGGAAATTTAAATTGAGATACTGGTTGTCAGATATTCCAGGACTTTATTTTGCCTGAAAACTCTCTGGTATAAGAATTAATCTGAAGTAGACTGTAATGTTAAGTAAAAATCCTTGTGGGCAAGCAGTTGCGATGATTAGCAGTCTTCAAGGACAGTCCTCAACCTCCTTAAGAGCACAAGCGACTGGAAACCGATCATTCTGGAAGCACCACAGTAGGGAATGATTTAGTAAAAGTTGCAGGAAGCTGAAATTGCTGAAGACCTTTTCTGAGATTTAGCTCAGAAATCAGACTTCCTCCATCTCTGGTGATGAGTTAGAGCCCGCAGCAGCAGCATGCTCAGCCAAGTAGAAGGAAAGCAATGTCTGCAGTAGAGCTCTTGGGGGAAAGCCCTCCCTTCTGTACCAGCCCAAGGAAGAACAGGTAACTGCTCCACTGACCCCAGCTGCCTTCAAAGGACAACCCGTATCTGAGGTGTTAACATAAATCCCTACTGATTTTATTATTGCTCCTGTATGCCTCATGGGATAATCCAGGTTTGTTCTTCCTATGACTCCATTGAAAATGATGAATTCAATCACAGAAAGTTTAAGGTAATTTTGCAAGTCTTCCCTGTGGCAGCAATGTCTGCTTTAGGTATTCCACATTGTTGCTTGGGATGACCTTCAGGGTAAAACTTATACTGACCAATACTTGTTAAGAGTCGGTCTCTCTCCTTCCTGTACTACTACTCAGCTCTTTCAGGAGTCCCCAGCTTCTATTTAAAAATGTGTTCTTAAAAATCATCACAGCAAACTGTTCTTCCACTTAAAGCTGATTTGAGTGGTTTGTGTCTGTTCCTCATCAATGCATAAAGTGTTTATTTATCCTCATAGGGCTGCCTTTGTCTGCTTAAGTAAACCAAAGATTAATACTGCAGAGAATAAAAGCTAAGAGCCAAGTCTAACTGAGGAGCAAAGGAGAAAAGGCACCAGGCCACAGACATTCCCCAATAATGAGCTAAAAGCCATCACAAAATTCAGCATAAGACATTAGAGTCATCTGGTATCCAGAGGAGTGTAAACTCAGGGCAAACTTTCAGCCAGTATTTTATGCAATGTTCATGACTTTTTCCACAAGTTAAGAAAAGTGAAAAAGTAGTTAGTTGTTTGTTCAGTTGTTTCAGGGGCCTGGAAGTGAGACTTTGCACCCTGAGGACTTCTCAGGCAAAGCCACACCCAAGGAGAAAGCCACAGAGAAAAAAGGTGAGACACACTGCAGAGAAAGACACTTAGTCATAGTTCTCTGAAAACAATAGTCATAGTTCTCTGAAAACAAGCTCTAAAGATTCTGCACATTGAAGTACTGATGCTGGAGGCTCCGAGGACATCTCACGATGGGTCGAGCATCAATACCTCCTCCAAATCTAACTCTGAGTGGACAGGAATTAGCACATCGCACTACTGAGCTGTTACCAGAGCTGGGTGTATCTCGCTTTAATGAAAATTCAGTGAAACATATATTGAAATACTCATAGTACAAAGTTTTTCCATGTGTCATCTTTGTCATGGGAGCTATAAGATAGCTTATGCAGTCTGATGGCATGAACACTCTTACTAGGTATTGTATCTGCCAGCTATAAAGACAAACTATTAAAAAACATGTGGTTTTCATTTTGTGATGGAGCAGCCATTCTGACCCTTCCTCTTTTTTCCAAAAAGGAAGAGAATTTGAAACATGTAATAAATATAACGGTAGCTTTCCTTAGGGTTTGATAAGTGGATTCTGGAAATTTCTGTTTAAGCCAGTAGGGTTTCTGTTTCTGGAACAGGCTGATAAAGTTTTCAATTAGAAGTGTAGCTTTTATTTGTTTTGTTAGAATTATATGAATAATGCTTCAGTAGTTCAGGCATGTTTAGCTGCTGAGCAGAGGGAGCAGCTAACATTTTGCAAACTATTTAATGTCCCAGCGATGACAAAGACAAGCACACATACAGTCCTTAGTGTATTATATAAATGTTTTCCTCTGCGTGGATCTCATCTTCCAGGGCACTATGGGTCCCTGCACCTTCTGACCTCCAAAATGCAATGAAGCTGCACAAAAGAGTGAAAACCATGCTGTTAAACAAAAGACAGACAATAAATACACAGGAGGGAACATAACTAAAGAAACCAGCTCACTGGAAAATGTGAAGTATTCAAAAAGCACTTATTTAAACATGACTGATAAATTAATCACTTTTCCACTTACGAGACAACCCACACTTCAAGTTTTCATGCTTTCTAATGCAATGACAATTACAATAATTTTTGCTTACTAACTAATAAGTAGGTTTTAGTAGTTTATAATATTTCCTATTAAATTGTGATTAAAAAGAAAGTCAAAGTATGGGGAGTGGGGGCAGTCAGCCAATTGAAAACATTTTCTTTCTGCGGCCTAGTTTTTCCTGTTACCTAAAAGCGGAAACCAAATACTTACTTTGCAAAGTTACCCGTCTTCTTTGTATTGTATAAATATTCTAAGGACCACCCAGGATGAAAATAAAGAAAAAAAGAAAGAAAACAAATAATTTTCTTTAAAATATCAGAAGCAAGTAAAGTAGCGGTTCTAAAAAAAAAAAAAAACCACAAAAAAAAATTCAAGTATTAGAAACTAAATACAGGAACCTTAAGCAGTTGTTTTCAGTATAGGAAATCCTCATTATTTCTACAAGATCTAATTCATATGGCTTGGTCTAACCAAAAGCCCCTAAAGAGAAAGTCTGGCACATAGAAAAATACTGAATATGGTTATACAAAACCAATGCCCCTCCCATGGGAAGGACTGGGACAACATGGCAATTGAGGAAAGGGCAGGAGGAAAGCAGTGGGTCAGAGTAGGTGGACTTGTGCCGTGCATCTCTTTACCAGAACCTGAGCTGACTGGTTCCTAAGGAGTCTGAGACATAAAATGACAGGACCACATTTGCACCTTGCACCCAGCTGCTAAGGTGGAAGGCTGAACACACAACCACAGCACAGGCACAGGGTGAGGCCATCTAGAAGATGTGGCACCTGCAACAGCTGTGATGTGATGTACCTATCCCATCCATGAATAAACACGTGTGAAAAGTACTTACGTTTAGTGAGGAACAGAGCCAAAATAAGGATGACTAGAAGCGCTGCACAAACACCAATCCCAATGTATAGCCCATTTTCTGAATAGTGCTTACTGGGAAGGGAGACAGACACATTCTGTCAAATACAAAGCAGATGAGCATTAGTGACACTGACAGCAAGAAATCCATCTTGCATGTTTTGCAATCCTGCAGAAAACTACACTTGAAAGAAAAAGCCTGATTTGAGATACAAGACTAGTTTCTAGCAGTATTCAGTAGTTATTCAAGACTTTACACCAATAAGGAAGTGCGCCTTCTCCTTGCATTGGTCTTTACTTAGGCAAAACTTCTTTCTGCAGCCAGTTGTTGGATATCTAACCTCTCAATAGGAACTCAGTCTTGTGAAGATGCTGAAGCAGTCTGGTCCCAGACTAGTATTCTGCACATGCCTCACTATGAATGCCCACAGCACAAACCACCTTGTAATACATCACAGCAGGTCTTTCCAAAAGCTAGCTTGGCTGTCTTCTCTTCCTGACAAAATCTGGGTGGTGTTCCTGCCTGTCGCCCTGCAGTATGTGCTGGAGGACTCAGCAGGACAGACACAGAGCTGCTGGTTTGAACCCCACTGCATGAGCAGCGCAAGAGCATTGTTATGCTGTCAAGTGGTCTAATTTCCACTTTTCCCCATACCCTGCCATACCTGCAGTTTCAAGGTTACATCCGAGCAGTCTGAGGTGCTTGAGCAGGGACTAGAGGCCTGAAAGGCAATATAGATGTTGCTAAAGCTCTTCCTGCATTAGCAGGAAGTACCTTTTGCATACAAAGCATGTTTCTTCCCCTTTAATAATGAGCACATAAGCATTCTTTCACGAGTAGTAAACATGCAGACTGGAAAAAAACCCTCTTTTGCAATCAAACTAAAACAGCACAAGTGAACTGTAGGGATGACCCAATAATCTCTTATGCCTACCCACTTTGTCTAGGTATTCGATAGCACAGAGATGCTTACAGTCTGAGGAGCTTCTGAAGCAGAAATCGGTGACCACGTTCTTGTGACGGGCAAGGGCGATTCGCTGGTGCTCCCGGGAGCTGAGCAAAAGCAAGAAACACATGACTTGCACAGAGAACCATTCTTCCTTGACAGAGAGGAATTTGTGCTGATGACTTTAGACCATCAAACTTCAGTACCTCTATCAGAAATCTTGGCTCTGCATACGTTTTTGGAGCAAAGAAATCACAGTGGATGCCTAAAGCAAACTTAGACTATTTAATGAAAACTGACTAGGGTTAGCTGAGGACCTTGAAAAAAACAAGCAACGCAGTCAGAGAAAGTCAAAGACAGCTATATAATAAACAGACTGTCAAAGTGTGATTTGTTTTTGTAAGGACCTGCAGCATATTTTGAGGTAATTTCCCAGAGCAAAGCTGTTTGCAATATTCAAAATTCAGAGGTACAAACTTATGTCTTCCATATTATCAGTCTCAGTTTCTCCACACATCCTCAGATAATGTACAATCCTTCTGAAAACAAAATGTCCTAGTAACATTGTGACAAATCTAGCTGGTTCCTTTGATGTCTTAAATTGTTATCCTTATCCCATAAGCTTTATTTTGAAGAGGACAGGATCATCTGCTTCACTGAGATCATGGAGTATTCCTACATCAGAGACACATGGCCACCTGCCTTTTCCAGTCTCTCTCTCTGTAATCATATATTCTGAAACATAAAAAAATTGCTCCACCAGCAGCTAAGGAAGATGTCACAGGTTTAAGGAAACCCGTGAGTTCTAAGATTGGAAGCTATGTTATTTGCAACCAGAACAGAAACAGTCTGAGAAAGTTTTCACTTCTTCTTCTGAAAAGGAAATGCAACTGTTACCGCATTTTAGAGTTGTAACAAGGGAGAAACTGAGTAAGGAATAGCTGTTTATTACCTCTTCCACTACAGTGAGTGGCCTCACGTTATTAAATATGTATAGGCTAAAAAGGATGTGGGCAGCCAGACACACAATATACCGGGGCAGAAGAATACTTTGGCACTGTATCACAAAATCACCACTGTTTTCTATCGTCCTCCTTGATCATCTACTGCTGACTGCTACTGGAGGTAGGATCCTGGATTAGATGCACTGTTGAGCCAGCCCAATAAAACAGTTCTATGTTACAGAGTAACAAGTAACTCTATTAAACAGTGGGCACACCCAACCCCTAAAATTTTGTTTTTACTGTTCTTGGGACATATTTCCAGAAGGCAAGGTGAGGTTTCATACCACAAAGAAAAAAACATATCAAAACAACAGCCACAAAAAACCAATGCTTGCAACACCACTAAAACATCTACTTAAGCATAACACCTGGAAGCAAACTTCTTCCCACGTATACACGTTCCTTCTGTTGGACTCTCTAGATGATGTCAGCAGAATTTCAAACCAAGTTCTGATCTCTGTTTTATTGTAATGTTTAGTAAAATTTAGCCAAGACATTTCTATCATCTATAGTTTTGTTACCTTCCCAGGATCCCCATTTGCAATATAGGTTGTAGATGCTATTGAGATTAATACTTGGATCAGTTACCTGAGGTCTGTTCAGAGGTGTAAGTGTGAGGACTTGCAGTAGAGATCCTGGCTGATGTTAAAAAAATAAAACAAAACCAACATACAATATAATTAAATTTAGTGTACATTTATGCAGTGAAAGTAGAGTGTTTCTGTAACAAAAATTTCCTAGCACCCACTACACATCTGACAGCCACTTGTTCTATATATTATCATGGGATTTGCTAATTAGAGAAAAACTAAAAATCAAAGGGAGATTTGATTTAAAAAATATCTATAGTAATTTTGTGTCCCTGGGCTTTACTCTAGAATCAAGCAGGGAAAATGAAGCACTGTTTTCTATGGAAAGGGTACAGGTATAACACTTTGGATAATTAAGTACTCTTTGTTCCACTTTGTCTTAAATTCTTCAAATAGTGCTTCTGAGAAAGCTCAGTGGTACTGTGCACCAGGTGCACCATCAACCAAAGCACCATGTCCCTTATTTAACTACAGTGACTGCACTGGGATTGCAACAATGCCAGGGACGGCTTAATTTACATAATACTAACAGCAGGTCTGCAGAGTCCTAAAGACCAGTCCTGTGAATTATTATAGAAATCATTTCCACCACAATCTTTGAAATCTAGACCAATGGTACCACAATGGTACTCACACAAAAGCGTTGCTCTGCACTCACCTTTCTCTATCAAAACCTTGTGATTACTTGTCTGATCGTTGAACAGCCCTGCGATCTCCACACGGCAGCAGTATATCCCACTGTCTTCTTCCTCAGCATTCAGGATCGTGAGGGACACATCACCCATCTGCAAGTTCCCTTTCAACAAATACCTGCTGCTGTGCTGCTCTGTCACCTTCCATCCATCTGTCCAGATAATGGCCCGATAACATTTTGAAAGAGGACATCTGTCACGACCCCAACACATTGATGTGATGTCTTGTGTCCTTTTAACACTGTAAAAGCAGGGCACAGTGATATTCTGACCAACCTTTCCTTTCACAAGTAATTCCGATACTGAGGGGCCTAGGGACAAAAAGACAAACAGCTGGTGAGCACCGTGGATGGCAGCGGAAGCTTCTCAGGCCTTGTGCACGACCCAATACCTCCTATCTCACAAACACCAGCAGACATTGCTGGATCATGTTTTTCCAAAAATAGTTGTGAATCCCAGCAGGACTGACACGGTAAGAAATCGTGATCAGACCAGCGATTTGTTCAGAACGTGTCTCTACTCAGAGAGAGAAGAAATACACTTTCTGCAGGCAGGCAGAGAGGTGAAAGAGAACAAGAGTTTGGATCTGTGCAACTCTGTGGCTCCTCTTTAGCCATGTCCAGTCTGTTCACTCTTTATTTTTAACTTTCATTTAGATTTAATCCAAGCCATCCAAGGGGGAACACTAACTGACTTTCAGTACAACCGTTCTGAGAAACTCCTCCTTTTTAATGAAAAGCCACTAAATAACAGGTTTAATCAGAATGATCACTGCTGAATACATTTCCTTTTTCTTGCCTAATGATAGATTTTGCCCATCCTTACCAGAAGAGAGTTTTCAGACCTTTTCTGACAAGTTTTATACCCTCTTTTTTCACTACCTTATTTTCTTCCCTCCTTCTTATGCAGTTTCTAACTTGTTTGCTTCCCATTAGAAGTAATTTTTCATACTTCCAGAAGGCTGTGTCACACTTTTCAAGTCAAAAGAGTGAGATCTAGCAGACAGTAGCCTATTCATCACAGGGAGATGGTTGCTTTTGCTATACTTAGACCATTCCAGTCAAAATCGCCTTTAGGGGAGTTTTTTAAAAAGCTGTGTTAAGTGCCAACCAAAATCATTTGTGCTCTGGTGATCCAGTCACAGCCATCCTGCAACCTCCTTCTTTTAACAGGTTAAGCAATGGGGCTCCTGAGATACTCATTCTGTCTGCTTGTACTTCAAAGAAAACAGTGCCATGTTGTTGCCACTACCCATTTTTTATTGAATTCAATAAAATGGGATCACATTTGTAAATATTTCAATCTTTCTATATTAATCTCTCATTTCAGAGACAGAATTTGCTGCAAAAAGTACAGGCAACAAATGATCTCTGTTAAAATTTAGCCCTGTCTATAATTAGGAAAGGGAGCTCCCCGAGGCAGGTCAGCCAACATTGGCCAGGAGATACCAAGAACCACATGGCTTCATTGCAATTATCTCATGTGAAAAAGCTGTTTTATCCAGCCCAGTTCAGTTGTTTTCTTACCCTAAGCTATTATAGCTAAAAATAAGTCTGTATGCAGAGATTTTGCCACAATAGCAGACTACAAGCTAATCTCTGAAAAAATGCATTTTATTTAATACAAAAAAGCAAGCTTGAAGTGAATCTTATCACAAACATCCTCATAAAGAACTAAAAGAAACATTATCTGTAATATCCCTTTTCCATCTACTGAATATATCCTATCACCAAGTTTTTTATGCCTATCTGCCTATACTAGTACCACTCTGCAATCCGTTTCTTTCAGTGCTATTGCCTTTAGCAATATTCTCCCAGGAGGATTGCTTTCTCAGAATAAAAAAGGAGAAATTATCAATTTGTTCCAATAAAATTTCATATTGGTGAAAGAGCACCAGAAGCTATAGATGGCCTTTTCTTTATCTCCACAAGCATTCACCTTCACAAAGCCTGCTGAAGTGGAATAGCCTTGTTTAAAACCTTTCCTAAAAATGATTTAAAGTTCTCTCCTTATCTCAGATCATGATTATCTAAAAAAATGCAAAATATCATTCAATGATTAAATGGACAGCCCAAAAGACATCATCTTTAAAACCATCAACACTCAACATGATTTCATTTTAAAAAGATGTAAGGCCATAAGAAGACTATTGAGCCACTGCGATGAAGTTCTATTCATAAAGCAAAACTGCAGTTTCTGTGCCATGCGGCTACTCTTCCTGTTGTAACACAAGACGTCTCTCTTTGCAACTCACAGAAACATTGATGCATGTTACCTCCCTCCACCTATTCATTTAGGCCCATTTAGTTACCTGTAAACAGGATCAGAAGAATCCAGTTCAGGCAGAAAGATGACATTGTAGCTGAAGATGAGGAACAATGCTCCTGGTCACCCTTCAGGCATCTACATTCAAGAAAACTTACGTGCTTCGTAAACTTCTGGTTTTACTTCTTGCTACGTCATCTTAAGACATAATGCCCTTTAGTCAAATCTGTATTGCCTTTCCTGTGGTTAGTCTTGTTGGTCTCAAGCAGCACAGCCAAGTGCTGCTGCTGGTAGTATCCACAGCTGAACTCGCTGACTGTGGTTTCACCAAGAGGCTAAAATTTGCAGTACTTCATAAATCTACTTCTGTGGCTTTTCCAGATCTGCTTGATTACAGTAGATGAAACTGTTGCCAACATCACTGAGCTGACACAGCTCAGTAATTCATCGCCCCCTATTGGTCCCCCCCTTTTTTTGCTAGATAAAATTTAATTAAGAGATTATATAGGATATATAGAAGTGCAGCTGTGATTGAGTGGATTTGATATAGGGCCAACAAGTATTTTTTACTGAAGCAATTAATCTATCTCACATTGTTTTATACAGACAATAAAAAAGTTGTAAGGAGTTACTTTTTATCAATAACTAAAACAGCAGCATGCATGGGCCACACTGGAGCTCTGAAATAAACAGGGTAAGGAAATAAGGAAACTTACTCCAGAGCTCTGCCTGAGACCCTTCTACTCACTTCAGTCAGGTTGTTTTGTTTGTATGGTAGCCTACAGTAGTTTGGGTGCTGTCTGCATCCCCAGGAAAGCCATTCCAGTCACATAGTAAAAGAATGCAAGAACTACAGGGCAACAGTTGATCCACTTGCTTTGAACTTCATCTTAAACACTGACCATACTGAGTGCCTTGGTATCATTTCTGAGTTTTTACATGCCTGTCTTCCAGGTTCCTGTTTTTCTGTTTGTGCAAGAAATGACCACCCTTTCCATAGAAAAGATGCCAACGTCAGCTCTTTCATGCAGCCCTTAAGATAGTCACAGACTTTTCTTGACACAGACCATATAGCCAGATCATATTTTGCGAAATAAAAGCAAGTCAAAACATTAAATAATGAAATAAGTTTAAAGTGCTGTTGGACACATCTCTTCATTACACTATTAGGAAGACATATCATTAAATGGCTTTTCTTCTTTTCCCTTTAGATGATCAAGGCTACAAACTTGCCCCTTTTGTTCAAATATTCTTTAGGCACTGTTGATATGGCTTCCATTTACTGGAATGCTTGCAGGTTCTTCCAAACTTATGTTCTCAATTAGTACTAAAGGTTAATTATCCAACTACACTCTTCTTCCTCAGAAAAATCCTCAGCCGGGCACAGAGACCACCTAAAAGGCAAACATGAAGCATCTGCAGTGCTAAAATGATTCACTTCATGCACGTATACCAACTATGGAAGAAATATAAGTTAGTCTGAGCACCTACGTATCTAGAAAAAGAAAACAGGCATTTTTGTAAGCTCAAGATTGGTTATGATTTACATGTAATCAAACTATAATCTAATTAACTTTAATTCTTTCAGTAGTTGAGATTCCTGACAGTCTCTATAAGGCAAATACCACCACATTATGTCTATAATAAAGTAGTACAGTTTTATTATTACACTTATTACACTGTACTATCTCTTTAGTACAGTTATATTATTACACTGCTAGAAGGTAATTGATTTTGCAGACTTGACACTAATTTTATTTGTAATATTGATTGGTGGGAATGGTTGGACTCGACGATCCAGTGGGTCTCTTCCAACCTGGTTATTCTGTGATTCTGTGAATTACCCACTCCCGAAAGGACCCACTGAAATAGTAAACAACTAGCATTTATTTGAAATGTGGGAACTATCAACTACAATTTCTCTCAGTCAGATCCCTTACTTGCTTCCATGCTATAAAGCAATTTAAAACTGTAAGAAAAGCATACTTAAAAAAAAAAGCGGAAAGTAACAAGTGAAAGTACAACAGAAAAAGTTGACTTTAATCTGTGGCTACTACCTCACATGATACATTCAGAAAGAAGTATACTTTTTTGTTTCTAACAATAAACACACAACTCAAAGTATTAAACATTTTCTTCTGCCTAGTCACTCAGTCTCTAAAAGATGCCTGGTAAATGCTTGTACAATAGCAAACCAAAATACAATACACACACTCAGAACCCATTCTGCCTCTGACTATGGTGAAGTTAGAAACAAGTGTTCTCTTCATGTCATTTCATCAATTATGCTACACATAGCTGCATCTTTGTCTAAAACTTGATCTCTCTTGCCACCCGAACGCTCTCTCTGCTTTTCGCTCTGTCCAATACAGTTGCCACCATCATCAGTATCCATTCTTTCCACTTTCACGCGCAGCCCTCCCTCTGAATGAGGCAAATCATCAGGCAAGGAAGCCAAGCAGTTTTGAATCATCTCTACAACTCGCTCCAAGTGCTTCTGAAATCGCTCTGCTGTTTCCAAACGCTGACGTTTCTGCACCTCCATCATGACTCTCAGAGTCTCCCTGGCTTGGTGAGGGCGATACTCATTTATAAGATGATGGACATGAACAAAAAGCAGTTTCAAGTCTTCCAGTTTCTCCTCTCGCTTTATACTCCCTGGACTCCTTATCAAGATATCCAAGAGGTCCAAAAAGTTGACCAGGATAGACATGTTAAGTTTTCTTAATTCCTTCTTGTGATCAAACTGCATAGGATGTAACCGTTCAATGCCCTGGCTCTCCAAAGGTCGAATAATCAGATCATCACACTGAAACTGATTACCAAACATCATATAACTGTCTTTCACAGGTGGAGGTGGCTTTGGAGCCAGGCCTTTACGGATATTTTCATCAGTGTATTCTTTTATATACTGCATTGGAGGAGGAGGAAGGGCACTCACTTGCTGAGGTTCACTCATTTTTGCCAGATGAAAACACCTAGGAAAAATGCCAGAAGACATAAGTTACACCATTTGTGTGGCAACACTATCACATAATGAAAAATAAAGAAACATAAAAGAGCTGGCTACGACAGTAGAGCCAGAAGAACCCCATCTCAGCGTGTAGCATACAGGAAAGCCCCAAATAAACCCGCATTAGCTTTTCACCAAGGTATGCTTCTAGCAAGATTAACTCCAGTAGAAGCACTGAAAGCACTCATCTCTCGAACTAAGAAAGCCCAGCCTGTAAAGAGAGGAGGCACAGGGAGAGAGGCAAAACCTCTTCCCCAGCTGAGGCCTGGCCCGCAAGCGGAGAGGAAACCGCGCAACCCGAACACGGCCCGCGGGGAGGACGCGGCCCGGCTCCCCGGGCCCACGGCCCCGCTTCGGGGGAGCCTCCGGGAAGGCCCGAGCCCTGCCGCAGGGCCCGCCACGCCGCTGATGGAGAGAACCGGCAACACCGGGTGGGCGACCGAGCGCGGAACCGCCTGCCCTCTCGCACCCGCCCGCTCCCCTCACGCACCCGCCCGCTCCCCTCACGCACCCGCCCGCTCCCCTCACGCACCCGCCCGCTCCGCGCTCCACTTCCGGCCCGCCTCCCTTCCCTTCTATTGGCTCGCGGCAACAGAAAGCGCTCTCTGACTGGCAGCAGGTCGCCGTGGTCCCGCCTCCCCTCCCTTCCATTGGCTGACGGTCTCCTGACGGCGCACTCTGATTGGCTGTTATAAACGCCGGTCAGGCGCGTGGTCCAATCGCCGCAGGGTCTCCGGGTGCGCGAACCGCTTTGGAGGAGCGTCCTGGGAGCCGACGCCGCTCCTAGACGTTAACCGGCGCGGGGCGCGCTCCCTCGCGGGGGGGTGTTGAGCGCAGGGTGTGTTGTTCCTCCACGCTCCGGCAAGGCTCGTGGAATTTAAACCTTACCCCGGGCTGGCGGCATCACCTCCGCAGGATCTAGTGGGATGTCCCTGCCCATGGCCGGGGCGGGGTGGAAATAGATGAGCTTTGAGGTCCCTTCCAGCCCAAACGATTCTGGGATGTGGCCAGCAGGGAAGGATTTTTGACACTTGGCCACGAGTGTCCCCTTTCCCCCCTTCCTCGGCAGGTGGCACCAGTGCCTTTTGTCTGAGGTGCCCGTGCAGTGCTGATATTATATTATATATATAAAAAATAATATCATTATATTATGTTATGTTATGTTATGTTATGTTATGTTATGTTATGTTATGTTATGTTATGTTATGTTATGTTATGTTATGTTATGTTATGTTATGTTATGTTATGTTATGTTATATTATATGATATGTTATTTATATTATATTATGTTGTGTTATATTATATTATATTATACTACATTACATTACATTACATTACATTATACTACATTACATTATACTACATTACATTACATTACATTATATTTATTTACAGATTCTCTTCTCAAGATCAATCATTTCACAAAAAAACCCCAGTGATAATCCCTCTGGATACTGTTAATTGTTTCCACAACAATGCAAAGAAACGCCAGAATAGTTAATTTTACTTGACTAAAAAACCAGAAAGACTTTTACAGTTCACATTTTACCGAATATCTGAGTATTTAAATATTCCAAACCAAACAACAATTGACAGTGACGGCAAACTCGGCTGCAAAATACACTGATCTGTTTTCATTTGTGAGCCATCTATATTTTGGCAAGGAAAAAAAAAAGATCCCTTTGAGATATTCATTCTCAGATTGTGAGAATTAATTGATAAGTTTTGCTGCAGCTGGTTTGTATGTTTAATAATCTTATCATATAAATCTGTCTTGTATCAAGAGATAATATGCAGTCTCCAGACATGATGTTTGGTTGTCTAGCAAGACATAGTTGTCTTAGGTCAAATGGTAACCTGAAGGGAGTCTCCAGACATGGTCGAATACTCCAAAAATATAATGAGCAAACTTGGAGAGACTGACATGGTTCTTTGTCCAATACCAGTATATATACACACTATTTTGTAAGATGGCATGTCTTTTTTAGAAGGGCATCCAATTCAGCACTGAATTGTAAAATAAAAATATTATCTTTGCTTCAAAGACTTTGTCCTTTACAATATTTTACCAGTGAATGAGTGTTTCTCAAAAGATTATTTAGTGAGTATCTGTCACCTAGAAGGGGCCTTCAGTGAACTCTCCCATTCTGAAGTTTGATGCCTTTATTCTCAGGCTGTGTTCTACAGCATTTACACGAGGTTCCCAATGATTTGAATAATTATGTTGTTTCTTAGTCCCATATCTGTTCATTACACAGTCTGAGTTAAAGGCTTGTCCTTCTCTTTTCTCTATTCACAGACTGATGTAATTGGTGTGATTATAGTTTAGTATTTATTCACATGTGCGTATATATGGATATGGCCTATGTTATGTTTTCAAATACAGGCTCAAGGATTTTTATTTTATTTTTTTTAAGTAACTAGACCTCAATTTATGCACGTTGTCTGAAGGAGGGTATTCTTGCCTTTTGGCAATGACTTTGATTTAGGGAAGACTGACTAAATTGATCTGGATTCAATCTGTATTTATCACTAGTCTCTATACTGACAGACTTGATGCCATCTGATATCATCACATTTTCTGCCTTTGATGGTGTTACTTCTATTTACAAAGTGAGACATGGTGCCCCAAGATGTGAATTAATCTAGCATCCTCAGAAACATCCATTTGGATTGAAACATCACAAGTGTGATGGATTGCTCAGACTCAGGGGCCTGGGTACAGAAAGCTCTTATTCTTTGTGCAGAAATATCTTAATGGGCAGCCACAGTGGGAACCACAATGCAGAAGAAACATAACAGGATAATGTGCTTTGTGTTGTGTTCAGTTTTCAGCATTTCTGCACTGGACCCAGGCTTTGAAACAGAGAACTTGTGCTGGTACCTTAAAGAAAACTGGAAGGCACAACTGGTCATTTGATTCTAAAATAAGTATTGTATACTTCAAGAATTTTGACAATCAAAAGTTAAAGAAACGAAGTGAATGAATGAAGATGTTTATGAAGCTGATACCAGCCATCGCTTTCCTACCACAGCTATGGGACTTACAGTCTCTGCAGACTGAAGGAGAGCTTTGGGTGCAGGCATTGAACTACGACTTTGGTAGTTTCCCGTGCTACAGGTTTGCTGTTTGACACAAACAGTCATTCAGACTCTCCATGTTAAGCCACAAGGTCCTTTGGGATCAGCAGGAAGATTTACAAGATCTTTAATCTTGGATCATAAAATCAGAATACGTTTCCACATTGCTTCTTTCATTAACTGGTGATCATGTCAGGGAATCCAAGGTGGTTTATAATTCTTTTTTTTTTTTTTCCTAACATGGTTGTTGTTTCTAAGTACTACTTCAGCACATACAAATAATGATTTTGAAGAAACAAGTGCTCCAGGATGGAGATGCAGACGTTATCAAGGCACATGAATATAATACAGGCAAGGGTGCAGTTCCATGCTGCAGCTGAACAGTTCTCTGAAGAGAGATCTCATTCCTTCAGCCTCCTTCCCCACTCCTTCCCCCGAGTCCCACTCTCCTTCCTTCCTCCGCTGCGCCTCCAGCCCCCCTGTTTCTGGCTATGCAGTCCTTCCTTCTCACTAATTTCTACTATCATTATCAGACATTAAATTGCAAAGTAAACTGATGCTAGTCCAGACCCCACAGAAAACATGACTGTATGTTTTTCTGGATTATGTTTTCTGCTTTTCTAGTGCATTAAGTCAACTCACTGTGCTATCTTATCTACTGCGTATTACAGGAAGCTTTTAAGAGAGAAGAGCACGCAGGCAGAAGGAAGGGAGGTAAGAGGAATGGTTCTCCTTGTATCTGTGGCAGCCATCTCTTAGCTTGTCCTAAGTTACATCATAGCCTGAAAGACAGGCAAGGAATAAAAAGCACTGCCTCCAGAGATCACTGAGAAAACCAACGTAGTACCAACACTTTTTAACAGGAGCTGAGCTTGATTCTCTGCTGCCTTGCACTCAGTGAACTGTGCAGCAGGTATGTAAAATGTTGTGACTTCAAAAAGTTGAAAACACCGTGTGAGGCAAGCACTTGTTTTTCACATGATCTCTGTGATCTTCTTGAGTCATTTTCCCAGTCTGTATGCAGTGGCCAAGACAGAGGGGATATAACGTCGACTGCTGAATGATGAAAAAAGGGTTTCAGTCTCATTCTTGGTAGCAATGTTGATTCTCAGAAGAGTCATGGATGACCCTTTTCAATCTGTGGAGAGATGCTAATTTTTTTCTTTACAGTGGTTCTAAATAAGAAATTAAGAACAATGGTAAGTGTCATGCATAGCACTCTATAATTTGCTTTCTGCTACATTTTAGCTCTTTTCTGAAATAGGCATGCTTTGTAGTATAATTCTACTTCTGAAAATCTAGTACAATTCCTACAGCATCTGCAAACTGCGGGAATGAACTTGGACACCTCTTCAGCAGATGGTGAATCAATGCAATGATGTTCTCTGCCTCAAAGGTGCAACATCTTAATTTGTTGCTTTCATTAAGTTTATTTTGGTTTTCTTCATAACTAAGTTTAGGCAAATAAGCATGTTCAATCATCAGGCACTCCAATTCTGTTAATTCATTAGTAGTGTGTACAGTGTATGTCATTGCAGTGTGCTGAGCTATTATAGCAGAATTTGAATCCAAGCACTGTACAAGCACAGTAAATACAAATCCCATTTTCATGCATTCTCTTAAAACAGCGCTGCTGTCTTCTATGCTGGAATATATTTCTTCCATTTTTGATTGCTATTGCATTCTAAATAATAGATAAAAGTGTGGGGTTTTTTTTTCCCATGTTGTCTGAAGAATAACTCCAAAATGACACTCAGCTCCAGTTCATTGTTGGGTTAGGCTGAATATTACATCTTACAGTCTAGTTAAGCAATAAGCTCAGGAATTTCCTTTTTTGGTGATTGTTGTAGGCTTTGCTGCAGCATATACCAGGGGTAGAGAAAAGGAAAAGGAGCCCTGTTGGGGGTGAAGGGGACTTAAGCAAGCTTTATATCTCCATCTGCTGTAGTTAATTCCCATCTCTCTGTGTCCTGCTGTGTCTTTGGGAATTAATGAATTTACAGTGCAGTGCCGTGGTGCCTTTTCTTTCTGACTCCTCAGACTGCAACATCAGTGGCAGCCTACTGGTGTGCCTACTGATGTAGGAGAGTAGTTTAATGTTCCTGTCATGTAAAAATTGGGGCACACTAATCTTCAATGCATGTGAGAGTTGAACTGCTTCTTGCTATGCAGCCTGTTACCAGATTCAAACAGATCCGAGTTTCAGCACAGAGCCTGCACAGTTATTTAGTAATTAAGCAGGTTAATAAATTGACATGGCTCAAAATCAAAGCGCATTGTAACAGAATCAGCCAGCACTCTTTCCTATGCTCACAGTCTTAGTGTTGTTTCTGGAAGCAACTCCCCTATGTGACTTTTAAGTCAGATGTTAATGCTGGGTCTTCACTTGGTCCCACACTGTGGTGGCTGCCTAGTCTAATTTGTAAATGAACATATCTCAAAAAATGTGTCTGAGTAGCTGCAAATATGTCTTATTGCCAGAATAACCTGCTGAATTTGCAGCACTGCAGTTTCACCAGCCTTGTAAGTCATTCCTTTGTCTTCAGAAGGAAATAGTAACAGACATAAACCACGACAGGCAGGCACTAATAAAAATAGCTGGAGCAAATTCCCTGTTTGGGTATGATTTGATGAAACTAGGTTTTCCTTTCTGCATTTCTGCCTGAAAGAAAACAGCTGAGCAAAGGATTATTTGTACCTTTGTCACGGAAGAGCCTATTCTAACCCTATGCAAGTTCACCAGTATAAAACACGTTCTCTATGTTACTGCCAATGTCAGTAAGCCTGGGAGTAATTTGCTTCAGGCACTCATATTATGGAGAATTCACTACATCCTCCTAGCAGATGCTCGAAACAAGGCATCTACTTTCCCAGGGCTCGCAAACAGTTCACAGGAGAATCTCACTCTGGTTCTACAAGAGCAGCTCCCTTGATCACTGGGAGCAGTATGAGCAGGTTCAAAGGTGCTGTTGTAACACCTAGAGGAAAGCTGGGTGCATCTGGCTCATAAAGACCGGGAAAATTCTTCTTTTCTTCTACAGCTTTCTGTTTTGTTCTTTTGGTCTACTGGACGCATGTGTATTGGGGTGATATGAACTCCCAAAGAAGCAAGACAGCGAGTAACCTAAATAGAGTTTCTCACACTCTAAAAAAGCTAAGTAGCAAAATGGGTTGAATTGTGGAATCTTGGAGGTTGAATGGTGATTGTCATATTCAACAGCTGATAAAAAGGAAGAGCTGGCACCCAGGCAGTAAACGTGGCCCAAATATTACACATGATAGAAGCATACAGGTTGTTTTATGAGAGTGAAGATGTAGTTGCAGCCTTCCGGTCTGTTTTTTACAAAAAACAAAAACTATCTATATTTAACTTTATAAATTTCTCCGCCGCCTTCAGGACATAAGCGCTGGTATCAGATGCAGGATGTGCGGGTGGGGAGATTTCCACAGTCTGCAATAATAAAAGTGTGAACTGCATAATCTGTGTAAATCCCCTCAGAAAAAAATCCAATCCTTAAAATAACCTTTTTCAGAGCAGAAATAGGACACTTTGCAGGAAGTAGCATGGGAAGAACAAAAGTGATTAAAAGAACAAAAGGAGCCCACTGAGGCAATACTTGACAAGAACTTTACCTGTAACCTCAACTTGCCTGGCACAGAGGAGTATTTTGTGTATACAGCAGCTCAAACCTCAATTTGAAATGTTTAAAATATTTCTGATTTTCTTGAATATGGACAAAATAGTGTCAAAGGATTCATGCATGGTAGCAGGCTTTATGAAAGCAGTTATGCAGAGAAGATGTAGGATACCTAAAAAAATTAATCAGGCTTTGTCGCTTTATCTTAAGGGATAGGCTTATAGTGGTTTTAAGATACTTAGGACAGTTATAAATCATTTCTATTAAGGATACAGAATTTCTGTACCATGCAATAGAGTGGTGCCGAAAGAGTCGATCAAAAGGAGTGTGCTCATACATTCAGAGTGTCACTGCACCATCATAGAATGGTTGAGGTTGGAAGGGACCTTAAAGATCATCAAGTTCCCCCACTGGATTAGGTTGCACAAAGCCTAATCCAGCCTGGCCTTGAACACCTCCAAGGATGGGGAATCCATGACTTCTCTGGGCAACCTGTTCCAGTGCCTCACCACCCTCAGAGTAAAAAAGTTCTTCCTACTATCTAATCTAAATACAGAAATTAGATACCTGTGCTAAAAGGATATTCCAGCTCACTCATGGAGGTCCTTTCAGGAAGGTTTGTGGGCAGAGCTCAACAGACTTGTCCTCACATCTTCCAGCTCTTCAGCCAACTTTGTCCTAGACAACTGGTGTGTTTGTTTGTTTATTGTTATCTATCTGTCTATCTATCTATCTATCTATCTATCTATCTATCTATCTATCTATCTATCTATCTATCTATCTATCTATCTATCTATCTATCTATCTATCTCCTTGAATCCCTTAAATGACTACAGCTTATTGTTTGCAAGGTTATAACCTGCTAGTCACCTGGGTGAACTGTGATGTAGGATTTATGTCTGCAGTTCATGTCTTGAAAGCAGCAAAGAACTTCATTTAAAAACTGGAGCAGAAAACATGATCTTTGAAATTAAATAAAATTCAAATACACATAAGCAGGTAACTTTCTTATAAATGTATCAATAAATATAATTAGAATTCTTAGACCATGTGCTTTTGTGTGTGTATATATATATCTATCTATCTCAACCTGGCTATATACTCATAAGACTTAGAGAGCATTCATAGTCTGGTTTTAGCTTGCTACACGCAAATATTTGGATGCTTGTTACACACAGGCTTGGGGATTAAAGTAAAACAGGAACATGAAAGGGGAGATATGTGGCAAGAGTAGATACAAAAACACATCAATCCCTACCTTTCTCCTCAGTTCGACAGTGAAGAGTTATTGCAAATCAGAAATATTTAGCAGCTCTCACTGAAATTATCTCCTATGTTTTATCAATGGCACCCAGACCTGACTGCCTTGCCTTGTTTCCTTCCTTACAGTCATTCTTATTTTTTCCCCCTGCTGGCCTATCATCAGCTTCAACTCGCTGTGGGAAACTCAGAATGGCTGATCTTGCCTGCTAAATCTTGCCAGCTCTGATGTAACTACCAAAGTCTATCACCCCAGACCAAAAGTTGTGATTATTTCCTTACAACTCTGTGTCCTTCTATGTGTGTTTTATCAAGTCTGTACCTTCTCTTCCACAGAAGCACCACCTGTCCAGTTCTCCCACATGCAAAGCCAAATTTCATTGACTCCTTCTTTCTCTCTTGCTTTGACTGTCCAGTCTCTTCCCGTCAGACCTCCTACAGCGCATTGCAGCATACCACATTTTCACCATATGAGGTGCAGTTGCCAAGACCCCTATCTGAATGTTTGATCAAATCACTCCCCTCTTCATGACCTTACATTAACTCATCTCTTATCTCATGAAGAAATCAAGCTGCCAGTCACTACGTTCAAAGACTTTCTTAGCTGTCCCCCACTGCTTAGCACCCTTGCTGAATCTCTTCTCCCCCCACATCCTCTCATCTCTAGCAGCTTTACTCCCCTCTGAGGTCTATGCATTGGCATCTCATCACTTCACTGTCCTGCATGCTTGGCTTTTTCTGCAGAGCTGCGGTGTCATACCCTTGCATTTCTATTTATATTTGATTTTCCAAGAAGACAACATCTACATCTCTGCCAACAGACTGTAAGCCCCCTTGGTCCAAGCTGCAAAGACTTTTCAAAAGTCCTTAATATTAATGCAAAGAAGAGACGGGAAAAAATAACATAATCCTAGATAAACGATCATATCTAAAAATGCAGTAACACTACAAACTGTGGTTATAAATTCATCTGTACTGACACAAGTCGAGTGAAATGTTACTAAGGTCAATAGCCTCTTTCAGGGTATTCACTGCTGCTAGAAGAGTGAAAAACATACAATTTATCAGAGTACCCTGTTGTCCATGTTTTGTTTCTTAGTTATGAGAAAAGATAATTTAAACCAGCAAATTTTCAAGCATCAAGGAAATTATGTGCTTGCAGAAGTAGTCCTATATGTTAGAGTGGCAAGCATTTAAACACTTGCTAAACAAGTATCCAAATAGCTGTTGCTTACACAGAGTACAATTTTAGAAAACTTACAGTAGACTCTTCTACTTCATATATTTGCATCGTATGAGGCAAAACGTTTTGTAAAATAATTGGGAGATTGGGCCTGAATATCAATCCTAGTTTACAAACAGATATGAAATCCCCCTTGGGAACAGTGATCATTTTTCAGGAGATCACCAACTTGTATCATCTTTCCTGTTCAACCACAGGAGTTTCTTGGAACTCAATTACTTGGCCAAGAAATAAAACATAATTGCACTAGACTTGCACACAGTGAATGTTTCAGTATATACTGCATCTTGCATTCGGCAAGACTACCACATAGACAGATATATATACATACAGGGACCAACAACACGTCATCTTCTACTTCTCCCTATTGCTGTTCAATGATACTGCATTGCCTTTAGCAAATTATCATAGAGATCTCTATGTCAAGTGCTATTTCTAAATTGAATTTTTATGGCAAACGTAGGTTCTCAGTTAGCATTGAACAGAATTAGTAAGGAAAGTTTGATGATCCCTAGAAATGCTGCCTAAACAATATAACACAAAACAGCAAGGAAGGAATGTGCCACGTCTTTCTGGGGAGGGACATTAAATACATTCTTTTGAGAAATATGGTTCCCAAGTCTATCTATGAACTGTCCTCTAAATCCAAGTTGTTATTTAAACAGTTTGCAGCCCTGATATTTGTTTTGATTTTTTTAATTTGAATTAAAATAAAAAATACCTTCTTTGGAGTTTGCGAACAGATCTTAAAATTCATTAGCAATCGGGAGCTACCTCTTTATACACTAATGCTGCATTAAAATAAAGCCAAAACCCAGCAGTGGGCAATTATTTACACTGGAACAATTTTCAGAAATACTTAATTAATAAAACACTTCACTTACAGTTTCCTCCCATTCCACCAGTCTCCATCTCTCCAATCCTTCAAAGCATCAGCAATACAATTATACATCACTAATAAAAAAATAAATAAAACATTAAAAACAGAAGAACAAAGAGAAAAAAATGCTTTCATTATACTGAGTGCATTAGGTACATATAAATTTTTTTATATTTCTATATTTAGCCTGGTAGACTACCCTGAACGGTGCCCTGAAGTCCTGAGGAAACTGGCTGTGTTTGGTTTGATGCCTCTGCTTGCTTCACTGCTGATCACACTGGTCTTGATTCCACAGAGGGTATGTTGTGCCTCTACCTCCTGGAGCCTCCAGCCACATGCTAATTAGACTGCACCTGAAGCAACCAGTAATCACTAAATACTGACCAATGAAAATTAGTAATCAGTTATTATAACCATTTGTTTTCCATTTTGATATCTAATGACTAGAATATTTATGATTCCTTATACAGGTATATTCTGGATATAATTTTCTTTGTTTATATAGTAGAAACTTTATCTTATGTGGGAAAATTTCTCAAAAGAAGTTATATGAAATCTCTGAAACACATAGTCAACTGTTAAGTACTCTAAATGGGAAACCATCATTCCTTTGAAAGAGAAATGTGGATGCTACTTCTAAGAGGACGGGAGAGTTGCCCACCCTATACATCCATGTTCTGTGCATGCTTTTAGAAATGTATTTACTAACTGGGCAAGTGGGATACAGATGCTTAATCATGCCACACACCTTTAATTAATCCTTATCATTGATTCGCATCTACTGAACATCCCTCAAGTATTATTTTTTCCACAACATTTACCTTAGCGTATATTTCAACATGTGCTGTTCATTTTATGACTTCAGAGAGGATGTGGTTATGGTTTGACAGAAAGGAAGCTTTGCTGTAGATTGGAAGATAAAGCTCGAAACACCTACACTGCCTTTTGAACAACTTCTTTTTTTTTTTACACTAACTGCCTTCTTTCTTGAGTGTCTTTCTTGGACGGGCACTCAGCCCAAAGGAGAGACATCCCATGTCTGGAGAGAGGACCATCTTTGGCTCCACCATGAATAACTGCGTGCTGCTGGAGGAGCTGCTGATCAAAAAATCCCAGCAGAAGAGAAGAACTTCACCCTCCAACTTTAAAGTGCGCTTCTTTGTCTTAACCAAATCCAAGCTGGCTTACTATGAACATCGCCATGGGGTATGTCAGCCATTTTCTCTCTCATGATAGGGGAGTGGAGGGAAGAATGATCTGTGTTAAAATTTATTAACACTTCTGGTCCTTACTACAGCACCACACACTAAGAATTGCGAAGTGGGTCATTTAGAGCTTCTGGGCAGCGGGCATTTGGTGTACATGGAAGAATAAGACTAGCTTGCTACATTATAGGAAGAATCTAGTTTTATTGTAGGGGTTTAGCAGAGGATGTTATAACCAGTGTGTTTAGCAGTTGTGTGAGCCTGTGTCTGGCTCCTCACCTGGGTACAGGAATGATCTGGAGTGTATTGGAAAGATCACAAGTGCACCCCAATTATATCTGCGAAAAAAGTCATCCGTAGATCTTTACTTGCTCATTCGTTACTTCAGGGCAGCAAGCTGATGGCTGGTAGGAAACCAGTCTTACATATTAAAATAAATTCAGCTGTCATACATACTAGGTCTAGTCTTCACAGTTAGCTTCAGAAGGGATGTGGATGATGATGAGGTGCGTGCTCAGACGGGGCAATGTTTCCCCAAGCTTGCATTTCCCTGATTTTCTACATATGAAGAAAATTAGAAGTCAATCTGTGCACCCCATTGCAATAAGTGTTCTAGTGACATGAGAATTATTTCTCTCTTCTGTTTAGCTGGATGTTTGCTGAGCCTCATTACAGCTGTAAATAATACTGCTTGTTTTACAATGATCACTGAACATGCTGTTAATCCTTTATGTTTGCACACTGTTACTATATGCAGACCGGTTTTGGAGATCGTAATGCCTTGCTATCCAGCACTGGCAATTTCAGGCCATCTGAATTTCAAACTGGAGCCAACAAGAAAAGCAAAGTATGATTTGTCCTTGTATTGTACCATATCCCAGTTGACTTTGGACATCAGCTTCAAGGCTTAAGAGACATTTTTACTTGCAAGTTATTTGTCTCAAATATGCCCAATAAGATATTTTTCTTGTTTTTATTTTATAGTCTGTGTTTTTCTTACCTCCACATTTAAATAGGAAAATATTTATTGCTGTGTAGAGTGTCTATATGTAGTTAAAGACTGTCTTTCCTTTCCAAACTCTCTTTCAAATGCCATTATTTTAAGATTTTAAATTCTGTTATGACTATTCCACTATTCAGCCTATGCATGAAGTCAGGTAAAACAATTAGCAAACTGCTTAATCCCACTGTTTTCGATAAGGTGGCTTAAAGTAAAACATACACGTATGCATTAAGCCCAGGGTTACATGTTTTGCCTGTGTTTAACAGGTCTTACTACCCAGTCCTTTCCTCTGCATTTTGATGCTGTGGGTGTAAAAAGATGTTTAAGAGCTTATTGCAGCATTCCAAAGCAAAGAAATAAACCAGCCAAAGGGTGCAGGGATAATTCTGTAAATTATATCAAAAACTGTCCAGACAACCAACACCATAAAGGCAAATTTTTGCAATAACTGTAGTAGCATTTTCATCTCAGTGGCCGTAGCTAGACAGAAAGCACTGTTCTCCTCAGGAGCCAAGTACGCAATCACTATTAATGTTAATGAAAGACATTTACATATCTCTTTAGGAGAATGAGCCTCCAATAACTGACAACAATAAGAAGCTGTGTTTTCTGGAATTCATTATGCAGTGCACAATGCAGGGCTGTCTTAACATAAAGCAAAGCCCTGATAACGGGCATATGTATTCAGCCCCCATCTCTACTAAAATACATCAGAAGTGCCTTTATTACAACATGCAAATCAATTCCATGGGCAAAGTCTTTGTTTCCAAGGTCTGATTTTGGAGCTACTGTGCATGTGAGCAAATGAGCACATGGGAGTAATCATGTTAACTATTTCAATGAGTTTGATCCTCACCAGAATCAGACATTATGCAGTACTCTCAAAGTCCCAGTGTACTTACAGTACTGCAAAAGGAGCAGACAAATGAATCCCCTTGGACAGGCATCTAGGACAGTGTTTCAAATGTCCATTCTTAGAGTTAGCCAAACCACTTAAACTGGTGAGTTATCTATATCCCGTTTGCTTAATGGCTTATGGTCTTTGCCAAATCCTCCAGGTCAGCAGACAGAAGAGTAAAGAGAGATAGTTTAGTATTTCAGGCAGTGAGTAGGGTTTTTTTGCATAGTCTTCAGCTTGTCACATTCCTTCTTGGATGGGGTCAGCCAGAAATAAGCATCTCTCCTTGTATTTCAAGCTGGCTATAGTCTAAAAGTGGCACAGATGTCTGAGGCTGATGCCACACTTACTGAATAAGCCACTGTCTTCTGGGCAGGTACCACAATAATGTGGGACCACTACCATTACATGATGTCTGGATCAGAGCTGCTCATCATTGGGTGAGCAGAGAGTGCACAGGTATTAGCTACAGAGAAGAGACAGACTGGTCTACTGGAGTGGTCTGTTCATTGACCCATTTTTTTCCTGCCCGTGGCTAGGCCTGTAATGGTATCACTTTCTTTGAGGCAATGTACTTATCTCCTCCATAAAAATACATTTTAGTAGTTCAGGTAGAGGTTTAACAATTTATGGCTATGGTAAGTATCTTCTTACAGAGTTAGGTGAAGAGAAATCAGAGCAAGCCATGGATATAAGCTTTTATTTTATTCCTAGAGCTTAATTAAAGCACATGAGAGTATAAAAGTGTGATCGTAGATCACACCAGAGGTCCATGAGCCAAGTGGCCTGTCTCCAGGAGTGGTCAGTACCTGTCAGTTAGAGTAAAACCACAAAAACAACCTTAAATGTTTTACTGAAAGCTGATAGGGTATATCTGGAAGGATCTGACCATACAAACTTAGACCTCATTCAGTCTTTTAAGCTCAGAGACAGCTCTATGAGAGAAGCCTGTTCAGCTTTAAATATTTTTCTCCACCAGTCTCAAATCAGCCTGAATTACTCTGAAGGCAGGTATTTTTATGGTGGGATTTGTTGGGTTTTTCCCCATTTCATGTCAGCTTGAGCTCATTGCTCTCCAGTGCTACCTGAGAACATGGGCTGAGCCAGGAGCCACTTATGCCTCTCCCCAGCTGTTACCACATCCCTTTGGTTTTCACAGCTGGGAGAACATTTAAACTGGTTACTCTGCTCTTAATAGCAATATCGTAAAATTATCGCCTTGTTACTTAAGTCACCCACTCGTGTGGGCATTCAGGCACAGCTGTGGGCTCTGGGGATACAACAGCCCACTCTGTTTTGACTTCTGTTCCCTCCTAGCCCTAATCAGCTGAGTGGAAAGGTGTCACGCCCCTGGATATCTGCTTCTTTTTCTCTCCCGTTGTTGTTTATGTAACAACAGTGCAGGTGCTTTTGTTCTTAAAAGCAGTGGGGTTGTGTAGGCATGGTTGACAGTACAACTTAGACACCATAGTCATTATGACAAGTGATGACATACACAAAGGGGAAAATAAGTGTGAAGATCACACGTTGAATTTGCAGCACTCGAGTTCAGTAAATCCACTTTTCTATATGGAACTACAGCCAAAGGACTGCAACACAATTGGAGCTGAGCAATGTATTTCCAAATTTTAGAAAGGGGATTGATTTTCATGAAAAAAAGCTACTGAAAAGGCACACATGAAGTTCTGCCTGCATTCAGCACTGCCTCAGGACAACTGCATTGCTTCTGCTCCCTGAAATTAGCTCATGTCCTTTCCTGAGCCCATTTTAACCTCTTCATCACACTGTGGTACACACATACCACAGTGCAGAAACTAATGGGATAAAGCTACAGGTGATGGTAGTATGATAAAGTTAAATTTTACTATTGTTATTGCTAACTGGTTGCTACCCTGTGTGCAATTACAATATTACTAGTAAGAGTTAGTAAGAGTTGTGGATGAGGCCCTGAGGAACATTCACCATGCAAGTATAAGCCCTCTTGAGAGGTATATTAGTCCTCTTAAAGTCAGTGCCTGCAGTAGATGTTGATGGCACTACTCTCGCCAGCAAAGCAGCATCTCATTGCCACTCTAAAAATACTTCAATGTGCATGCAAGCTTCCCTTCACACTTCTGTACGCTTTACTCTAGTGGTGTGCAGAAGGCAAAGCTTTTGCTCTTTTGCGCTTTTTTTTCCCCCTGCCTGTTACGGGGGGACTGTACATAGCATGGGGAAAAAAGTAACTTGGTTGATATCACCACCTCAAGCCCTCAACCCCCAAAATCTATCTCTGCTTCTGCCCAGGCTGCACACTGAGCAGAGGGATAGGGGGCAGGTGACACAGGACAAACAGGTCCTGCTAAGGGCCAAGGCAAAGATTCCTCATCTATTTTAATCAAGAGTCAAAACAGTAAGTGAAAACAGGGAATGAGGTTTGGCTCAGATTCTTACAAAGAAAACCCTGATGATACAGGTTATTAAATGCTTTTATTGACTGAATTTGTTTTGTGTTTGAGCTTACAGAGGACTGGAACTTCCTACTGTGTTCCATTGCAGCTATAATTAGATTTTCCTTACCCTTCAAACAAGGGAAAATGTCCAGTGGCAACTGAGGAGCAGTGGGCAAACATGGGCTCATGGATAGACATATTTATGGTTGGACTCGATGATCCGGTGGGTCTTTTCCAACCTGGTGATTCTATGTTGATTCTGCGATTTGGTCTATAGACAGGACCATACTCTTTTTCTGCTGTGAAGTGCCTGGCTGGATTGGGGACACATAGGTGATGGGGTAGAGGTACTGGAAGACAGAGGAGAATGCAGGCACCCATTGAAGTGGGGCAAGGAAAACCCAGATGCAGTGTGCAGATCCCTTGGTCGTGACCTGCCAAGGAGTTTGGGGCCGCATGAATCTTAACTGCTTGGTCTTCCCCTCACCAGCACAAAAGAAACAAGATACGAGTTTTTACACAACTCTTGTAAATTTTCATAAAGCCAGCTTTATGAAACATGGTATGCTGCCTTTCTGCCTGCCAGAAAATGCTGCCCGCTCTCTCCTCTTTCTGAGGGTGCAGAGCTGTGGTCAGGAACTGTGCTCGCAGCACACCTCAGTGCCTGCAGTCGCCACTGATTGCTCGCTGCCCTCCCCCTATGAGCCCCTTTCACCGCTCCTTCGCCTGCCCCAGACCCAGAGCTGGTGAAAAGTGATGCATTTTGTTTGGTGTCCAAGCTACTATGGGCATGGGGGAGTAGCAGTGCTGGTGGTTGTGCAGTCTTGGCGCGCGATAAATGCCAGGTGGCTTGTTCCCCAAGCAAGCATCGTGAGATGACTTCTTGTGTTCAAGGGCAGGGTTGTGTCAGTTGTCCCACAGTCAATTGTTCTAGTATCTAATGCAAATAAGGACCATTGGGGTCATCTATTTTATGCAGTAGACACAAACTAAAGGATTAATCAGTGAAAGAATTGCTGGAGCAGTATGGCAAGAGGAGGTGAAATCCCAGAAAATTTAGACAGTAGTGCTCTGGGCTTGTGATGCACCTGGCTCCATTCGAAACTGTCAGCTCTCCTTCCTGGAACTGCCATATTAAAAATAACAGACCAAAAGAAATGAAACAGGGTCAGAATGATCTGCAACACGCTGTACTTGGTTATCTTTCCACACAGTATAACAGTAAGACCACTGATTCCTTTTCTGACTGACCAACTAAAACATCCACTTAGTTATGTTCCAGGCAGATTGAAAACAACAAATGGAGATCTGTCATCATGTTTTGTCTAGCCCTTTTAGGAACAATTCTCTGAGGTTTTGGAGACTATGTTTAAGAGGCTTTTCCTCTCCACTCCCTTCCAAATGGCCCGGTTGCTTTTTTTGGATTAAAGTGCAGTCAAGCATCACAAAAGCAGGGATACATTTAGCTTCCAGCACAGTTTCTGGGTAGTGCCTGGTTTGTGAGTGGTAATTCCAGTTGTTTGTGCTGCTACAGGACTGTAATTTTTTTCTATCAGCAAAATCCCATCTGCTGAGGATCTACTGGGCAACGCACTGGCTGTGAGACACACCCTAACATTGCACTGCAGTGTGAGATTATGTGGAGGTTCCATTGCTGAAACTGCATGATTAAAAGGAGCACAGTAGGTAATGAAAGCTGCAGAATGACTGCACGGAGCTCCTTGAAAAGGCTGGACCCTGTCTTTCAGCAGAGTCTGGAAAGACATAACCAAAACCAGCCTACAGTGGAAAAGCAGAGCGTGTGACTGGCACAGCATCGCTTCCTAAAGCCTCAGAGGAGGAGTGCATGTGGTTAAGACCAGGGACTTCAAAGCAATAAGATGAAAGAGGGCTCAATGCTAGGAAAATTGCAGGTTTTTATAGCAAATAAATGGCTTTGTGTCTCATGGAAGGGATAGAAGTCCCAGGGGCAGAACAATTGACAGAGGAGGCTGTGGAGACAGAGGAAACCAAGTCTGGAAGAAAGAAGTGAATAGACAAGAATGAAAGAAAATAAATGGTGAAAATTTGGTGCAGTGTGGCCTTCAAAGGCTTGGAAATACTCTTGATAGTTAATTAGTATTTACTTTGGGAGTGATTTGCAGCCTTGGTTTTAGTCATATAAAAAAATCCCACTCCAGCCCATGGAGCTACATAGGCAGATGCTCTCTACAGACGACACTGGCAGTAAATCCAGAGGCATGGGCTGAACTGCAAGCAAATACAAATACAAAAAGCAAATACACCAACAAAGTTCTACAAGAGCAACTTGAGACTCCACTGTAATAATTTTCCTCCCTTTCTTCAAGTCCAAGTATACAAAGGCAGTTGTGGAAGAATAAGGTTTGAGGAGCCTTGGGCCTTCTCTGTTTGACAGTGCACTGGGACAACCCTCACCTCGCCCCCGATGGCATCAGCTGCTTCACTGTTTTAGGCTAAATTTACTGATGGAAGGTAGCAATGGAACAGCAGTGAGGGCCAACATGGGCCTATAGAGGGGTGAGCATCCTTCCCTGGTGGTGGCTGCTGCCGGCAGGGCAGAGCAGCAGGGTCATAGTGACGTGGGGAGCAAGGGGCAAGAGGGAGCTGGAGGGTGCAGGACTCAAAGGATTGAGTTGGGCTTTCAAGAGAGGGCAAGGAACTGAAGTCTTGCTGTGTCTCTGAGTGATAACCCGTGACAAGTACAACATGGTCACTGAAGTTCATGCTGTCTCCCATTAACCGTAGCCTGTGTTTGAAAAACAGAAAGTTTTGCAGCTTTTTGGGGGTTCTTGAATCTTACCAGTTTCCATCACGTTGTCACAAAGCTGAGCTGGGAGACAGCTACTGTTTAACCCCTACTGAAAATGGATAAAACAGGAAACTGGTTTTCATCTGAAGAGCGAATGCACTTGTGGTGAATCCTTCTGAAGCGTGAACCAGATACCAAGCCGTACCTCAGCTCCTGCCTGCTGCGTGTCTGCATCTGCCTCACCCCTCTCTTGCAAAAACTCACTGCGCCTTGCCAAGCTACAGGGTGAGGATTCAGTAGGCAATAGGGTACAAGGTACTTGGGATACTTGGATATCTGTTCCTTTCTTACCCTTTCCTACCTGCCCATGCTGTTATCCAGGCATCTGGTATGTGATTAATAATAACACAGCAGAGGTTGCCAGCATAATATTTTTCTCAGCGAGGTTTTGAGAATATTGTTTATTTCAAAATTTCCTGTTATTCTTTCATAGCTAAAAACCCAGACAGAACAAAAACAGAGAGATGTTTTTTTTCTTGGAAAACAGATGCAGTAAAAGCGCTGCATTTAAAAAAAAGACGCTTAGTTTTGAAACTCCCAGTACCCAAATATCTTCTTTTAAATAAAAGCCTTATAGTTTTTCAGGATGAAACAGGAGTGTTAGTAAACTGAATGTTTCAAGGAAGCAGTTCTTTTTCACTAAAAGAGCATTTCATTTCATCGGCAGAAAAAAAACAACCTGAATTTCAACCCAAAGTTTTGACTGGTTCTCTAAGAATCCGTGTGCTGAGTTGATATATATGTGTGCATGTACATGTGTGTATGTTTAATCCATATTAGAAGTACCATAGATGAGAATGATTCTTTACATTTTTAAATATCTTTCTTATGTAATCAGTTAGTTTACTTCTGCTCCATTAAAATTAAATCTTTTGTGGACATGACAGACTTGATTAATTATTCACTTAATCTACAATCATTAGCATTAACAAAATGATTTCTCTGTCTTTTAGAAAAAAAAGACTTTGAAGGGTTATGTGGAACTTTGCAGGATTAAATGTGTGGAAATTGTGAAAAGTGACATCATCATTCCCTGTCAATATAAATATCCTTTCCAGGTGAGTCTGTCTGTTGACCATAGTGACAGAGATATCACTTCATTTTGTATTTCAATAAAATTCTCCCTTGCAGTGCAGTCACTAATGAACCAACACCAGGGTGAATAACAACAAAGGAAGAAAAGGCGAATCGAGATTTGAAATGAACTGGGAAATCAGTAACTGAGTGTTGTTATGAGACCCATAAACTCTTACGTTGAGTGGTTTTAAATTGGAAAGGATCATTAGATATTCTAATCCCACCCCATGTTTAACGATATTCAGCTAGCCCACTAACTCATGTTCAGAGAAAGCCTATCTTCCATATGGGGAATCCAACGAGGGTTTTGGCCGATTTACCTGTGTGGTGATGAAACCAAATGCATTCAGTGGTCTTTGCATCCGAAACTCCCTCCAGCTTGAGGCAGTCCCCAGCCGGGATCATAGCAAATGTCCTGGAATATTACAAAATGTCGCTATGTTGGTGCACGATGAGTACTTAAGACACCAGGCAATCGGAGTTTCACAGGGCTTGTTTATGGGCTTTGGGAGCAGCAGAAGATGCTGTTGTATGCTCCAGTTGGTCTCAATGAGCACCTCGACAGGAAAGCTCTCAGCTGGGCCTGGGCTGGAGCTGCCCGTCTGAGGGAAAGCTTGATCGGGGAACCTCGACTGCTCTTAACTTGAGTGAACATAGAGTAGAGAAGGAATAAATGCTCAGAGCTGGTTGTTCTGGGTCTGAATTTTCAAGTCTACATCTCTGTCTTCGCAGTGCTTGTAGGAAGAGCAAAATAAAGTGAAGGCAGTGGCCAGTTTTGGTAGAATGATAACAGTGGACCAATCATGATGGACAGTGCTCTGCTGAGGTCATGGTAATCGCTCCTGCTTACAGCATAACTGAATTTTGTCCCACAGTCAGTGGGAATATTTTGTGAATTGATATTGTCTGGGTCTTTAACAAAATACCTTGGCTGCACCCAGCTGTAAATCTTCCATGGAACTACCAGTGGCTTTTTGGGTTTGTGTGACTCATCTGGCAATGGAGCATCTTGCAGAGAGGCATGAAACAAGTAATTTTGTGCAGTTGTGCATGCTCATGACTGTGTCTTTTGGACATCTGCTTAGTGCATATTTCAAAACCTGCCTTACATTTTCAAAACATTATACAGACATAACAATAATATCAACAGGGGTGGCTTTAAATGAGTGGGAATTATTCCTCCTCTATTTCTATTTTTTGTGAAAAACGTTGCAATTTATCTCTCCATAGCAAGCAAAGCAACTAGTCTCACAGCTGTCTGTGTGCACGCCTGGAGGTATTCAGGCCAAGACATAGGAAATATTTCCTGTGCTTTAAACAACAGTCAACATTGCCCCATCTACACTCCTGCAGAAACTTTAAAAAACAGCTGCTGTCTTGCAGGAAACTCCATTTAAAGATGATGCTCAAAGGTTTTCAAAGCATCTGTGCATCAAAGAGACCAGGCCCAATTTAGAACTACATTGTTGGATAAATACAAGAAGAGAACTATATATTATGCACTACATAATATTTTAGGCTGAAATCTGATTCAGTTTCTGAGTCATTTAGGTTCTTGTGATGTTTTACTTCTCTGGTCTGAAATCTCACAAATGTTGTGTATTTCTATTTCTTCGTTTATTCATCATTAAGGCCAGGTTGATGAAAATAGCATCTTGATTGCTCATTGTTCATCTGCTCCAGCTTCTAATTTCCTCTCTCTAATCCTACTGAAAGCTATTAAAAACTTTGGAAAATAATAGTAACCCAAATAATCTCCAGGGAGTTGCTTGAGATTTATTCTGACACAAGAAAAGCTAAATTTGGCTCATAGGTCTTGAATGAAGGTAACTTATAAGAAACTGGTGCCATTTCCCCAGAGGTGAATAGAAGAATAAACTGCAATCAGAAAGTACCACCCTGAATCCTCTGCCCATTGAAATTGCTTCGTATCTATTGATCTGATGGACGTTTCTTGAGAGCATAAAATTGATCTGAAACTTTGCTTGTCTAGAATTCTTTCTTGATAAGGATTTCTACACCATTTCATGTAATCAAAAGTCAATGAAATTAAGATATGCTTCTGAACATGTCCTGTTACTCTACTTCCCCACATCATCATTTTGTGTATAATTCTTTGGTATAGTGGCTGCTATCTGTTTCCTGCAGTGATTCCTTTGTGCACAGCGTATCTGCGATCGTCTCTAATGGCTGGGTCTATTCTTTACTCCCCTCTCCAGATCGTCCATGACAACTACGTCCTTTATGTGTTTGCACCCAATCGTGAAAGTCGGCAGAGATGGGTCTTTACGCTGAAGGAAGGTAATAAAACCTCTGTGTCCACCTCATTATTACTTACCCCAGACAGTTTTCTCACAAGCCATAATGCAGAGAAATGTGCAAGAGGAGTCGAGGTCTTATATCTAAGCATGCACAGTGGTAATGGGGAATGAGGTTAAAACATCAACTTGCTTGTAAATCTGGCGGGTGTGTTTTCAGCAGCAATGGAAAATTTGTACATGGAATGTTTTATTAGCCTCTTTCTAGGATAAACTATCAATATGTTACTGTGATTTGAGGTTTCTTATTCAGGAAGAGATGAGGATTTTTATATGGCTAATTGAATTATTTTACAAATTAATAGAATTTGGAAGGTAGAAGGCATTTCAGCTTTTATTAACAGATTTTTTTTGTTTAGATGCAACCTTCTTAGAGAACCATGATTATTAAGAAACATTTTGTGGGTAGCTTTCATTTCCTGTTCACCCCTTGAATTGCACTGTGGTTTGCTGCCACGGTTCTGAAGTGAAGGCGCAATAACCAATGCAGGCAGAATTGAAGCGTAATATTTGACATAAGGAAGCTGTTACCTAGTTACATGAAAATTGCACCAGGCTTCCGTCATTGCTTTTTCCTGCTTTATAACACCAGCTGCTGTGCTCTTCATTCTGAAACTATGGAATTTGATTGAGGTATTATTAAGTTCATGCACTTACTCTTGCGACCAGTTATTCTCCTTCTGGACTGCACCTGCTCCAAGCTTCTACTTTATCACCTCTTCTTGTTCAGCATTTTGAGATTGTCCCCTCACTTGGACAATTTGAATAGTCTCTTCAAACAGGCCAGCAGAAAATTTTTGTTCTTTTTAGGAGAATTTTTATTATAGATAGAGAGACCAAACTTCAAGAAGAAGGACCTTTAATTACACATAGAGACATTCAAGACTGGTATTCACACGTGCAAAAAATGTTTAGTGCTGGTGAATGCCAGCATGTATAACTCCTCCTGGACATTGTGCCAAAGCAGCAAGTGTCCATGACCTACATATATACATACTGTAGAGCTTTACTCTTTCATGGGGATTATCAAGATATGGCCTCATATCATCAGGATACGAGACCTTCCTTCTGTGGTTTAGTGCTTATCAGTTTCAAGAGAGATTCAGTAAGGCAGGACTTTCTTTTCCCAAAGTAGACTTATGGGCTCCTTCACCAGCAAGAAGGCTACTCCTCCACATCAATGGTGGCATTCATTCCTTTTAAGGGAAAGGAAACCATTAATGAAGGAGGATGATAATATTCACCAATGCTTGGTTTGAAAATAATAAGCAGCTTCTTTGAAGTGCAGTTTATTTCCAATCAGTTCTAAATGTATTTCAGAACTGATGCGAATGCAAATAAACTTATTTTCCCCCCTCCTTTTTACTTCTTCTAACATTTTCCAGAAACCAGAAACAACAACAATTTGCTTTCTAAGTGTCATCCAGATTTTTGGATTGATGGCAAGTGGAGATGCTGTGCTCAGACAGAGAAGATGGCACCTGGCTGTGTGGAGTATGACCCCACCAAAAATGGTATGGGATTTGTATAAGACCATGCTGACCTTGAAAATATTTGTTCCTAGCAAAGTAAAGGATCAAATCTGCCTTATGCAGAACATCAAAGAATATCTTGCTATGTTTTCATGAAGAAACATGTTGCTGACTTCGTGGGACATTCCTTATTCTGTCTTATCTTTTGCCATGTATGGCATTCTTTATTTTGAAGTACCTTTTCCTCTGTGAAATGCTTGGTGCTGACTTTGGATGAGGTGGAGAACTAAGAACTTGATCGCTTTCCTCACTCAATAGCCATAACAACTTTGTTTAGATATATGTATTCAATCCCGTGTTTATTTTGCCCTAACTGTGTTTCCTCTGTGGTTTTAATGGCCAAGTGTAATCTTTACTTTGTGTTCTGAAAAATCATGTATGTTTTTCCCTTTTATCTGGATGATTCCTTAAGTAACCTGTATCCAAGGTTCACACCCCTGCTGTGTGGCTGAGAGTCACTGTGTAGGTGCAAGCTATTGGCACATCTTACTCTGAAAGACCAAGACTTGCTCTCCGCTGGTTTTGTATCATCTTTATCAATTCATTACCTTGGTGGTTTCTCACCTGGTTTTGTCCAGATCTGTTTCAAATTAGTTTTCTTGATTCGATTTCAGCCTCAAAGAAGCCTCTTCCCCCCACTCCTGAGGATAACTGGGTGAGTACAGTGAGACACACTAAGCTGTCCTTTTAGTGCCCCGTGTATTTAACTAGCAGCAGTGAAAATGTCCTCATTAAGGTTCATCATGGTGCAGTGACCTAGAATATCACCCTTGCTAACATTCCCTGGGCTTTTCTCTTACCTTTCCATATATTTCTATAAGCTATAAATCAGCATCATCCCACTAGAATTAGGTTCAGTCCTGCAAAGACATCTTGGTTTCACAAATAGCTTTCCAATGATGAGTGAAACTTTAGCTCTGGGGTGAGTTTTTTCCTTTCGGTCTATATCAAGGGAAAGTGAGGAGGTAGGAGGGCTACGAGAAAAGCTGCTGTAAAGATGAAAAGAGAAGCCATTTGTGGATGGGACAAATTGTCATCAGAAGAAGGGAGAAGCAGGGTGGTTGTTCGGGCTGGTGCCTCACTGGAAAGCAGCAGGACATTGGGACAGTTTCATTAGGGAGACCATCCAAGTTTTGTCACTGGAGGCTTTTAAGAGGAGTTTAGGAAACATCTGTGAAGAATAGATCCAGCAGAGGTAATCCTGCCCTAAGAAGGAGTAGATAACTATTTTCTGTACAACTGAAATTTTTACATGAAATTCATTGTTTGGAAGTGCTAAATACTCTCGTGTTGTCAACATACCTCACTAGATGCCCTGGGGTGCTTTCCTAGCTCTGAGACTTTTGAACTCAGAAGATACTGGTGCCGCCAGGGTAACAGCATTTTAGAGAGGATGCCATTGGTATTTCTGAATATGAATTTGATCAGCCTTTTTCCTAATTTGTGCAGAAATTGTTGCTAGACCCAAGGGAAGCCTTAGTCATAGCCATATATGACTACGAAGCCCAGAATCCACAGGAGCTGACGTTACAGTATAATGAGGAATATTATGTGATTGATAGCTCTGAGGAACATTGGTGGTTGATTCAAGATAAGAATGGGTAAGTCCATTTTCAGCAGCCAGTTTACAAATCCTTTCTAAATCCAGTTTGTTCTTCCATTAAAATATATGCTGATGTCTAGTATAACTTTTGTGAAGCATCTTCTGATATACAGGAAAAGAGAGGTGGAGGCCTATTTATGGTAATTTTTTTCCCTTCAATGTTGCTTGTATCCAGGCAGCTGAAGAAAAAGGATCTGAAAGTTATTTTAAAAAAAAAAAATAAAATAAACAGTCCTTAGCTGAGGCTGATATTTTCTGTCATACACATAAGGGAAAAACTGTGAAAAATCTTGAAATTCTCCAAGTTTAGAGATACAGTTAGGCATTTCCTTCTCCCAGTAACCCTACAAAGTACATAACAAAGACCATTTCATTCATGCAAAAAGCAAGCAAATCTCTCAGGGCTGACTCCTACAGATGCAGAGAAAATCCTGTCTAGCATGCTCACACCGTGTCACGTTTTAACAGGCATGAGGGCTATGTGCCGAGTAGCTACCTGGCGGAAAAATCACCCGACAATCTGCAAATATATGAGTAAGTTGTGCCTACGTTTTTCTTGTGCCCTGGATTTGTTATAGAAGCTGCAAGCCTCCGATGTCCCTGTCCCACACACTCGACTCAGAGGCTTTTCAGCAGAAGCTTTAACAGCTTAGAAATGCTGACTGGGAATCTTTTTTATGTTTTTAGATGGTACAATAAGAACATCAGCAGAAGCAAAGCAGAAACACTCCTCAAGGATGAGGTAAACATGCAGGGTGGATGGGCAATAATAATTAATTAATGACAAATGAGAAGAAGCCTGCAAGGGATCCTTTGTGTAAGAGAGAGCTGCACTGGGGGATCCTGCTGTGTTGCTGTCCTTGGCTGCTTTTAGTGTGCAATGCAAAATAAAGGACCACTAGCAACTCCCCTTCCTTCCATGGCATCTGAGTGTGGGCAGAGAGCTGTGTCATCCTTCTTCAGTCAAGTGCACCAATAACTAGGGCTGATGAAAAACACTGTTTCAGAACACTGTGTCGACTGAAAACTGTGATTTTAGCTTATCTTTTCTTCCTCTGCAAGGAGGCCTGTGCATGCCAATAGTTCTCTGACAATCTAACCAATCTCACGCTGAACTATTTTGGATGAAAGCCAAAAGAATGGGTTTGGGTTTGGGTTTTTTTTCCAGTTTTGTGTGTGTCCGTGTGCATGTGAGCACACACCTTTAGTTTTTTCAGTTGAGCCAGGGTTTTCCAGTGAAGACTGTAGTGAAAATAGAAAGAGTAAACTGCTTCAAATTTTCCACACAAACACAACCTTAGTTTTTAAGTCAGCTCTTACACTAACAGGAGACTTGAATAAAGTGTTGTTTCTTGGAATTATAGTACTTTAGGGAAATAAAAGCATTTTTGCATGTTTTTAAAAATTCTCTTAGTTCCTGTAAGCTTCTCTGGGATGTGTCCACACTTGGTTTAGTGATCTTATCCTTTCTTTTGGTCTGGACAGATCTGTACCCTAAAAGTCAGTAACTGATATGCAAAGGATGTAGTAGCAGTGTCAGCCCCTGCATTCTCCAGGAGATGAATCAATCTTTTGGGAAGGTGGGAAGGAGGCCGAGGCAGGTTGCCTTTGGTGGATGAGGTTTGCAGCAAGTGCTGTAGATGATAGAGGAAAGTGGAGGAAATCTACCATGTAAACCAAAGGAGGGAGCAAAATCATCAAACACTTTGCATGCCAGATGAAAAGCATCTTTATGTGCAAACAGAAGAAAAATTTGGATTTTTATTATCATTATATAGGTCAGGATAGCACATTATGTCCAAACAGTTATGTTAAATTTTCTCCTATGCCATCTGCTTGGCCCTGCAGGATTGGCCTATGATACATTTTAGCACTTAGATAAGTAGAAAATGATTACAGTGAAAAAGGAAAAAGGAAAATTGTTCTTTGAGTGCCAGAGGGGAGGAAGCCTGATTTCCCTACACATTTATATTCAGACACTGGATAACTGGGGTAACTATGACATGATAGGATCTTGTCCAAGTTTTTCCTATTTCTGGTACATTGGCAAATGATCTTTCTTACCCTTCCATATGGATTCTCTGACGTTGGATAATTTGTACACTCATTCTATGGCTACTCTCGCAACGAAGAGCACTCAAAGCCTTTCCACTCGGCTGCCCATTTCACTAAACTTCTGTAAAATTAGTAACACCAGTATTTTGTCAGATAAGGTTGAAAGTAATCAGTGGGTTCAAAATTTCTAGAGGGGAGGCTTAGAGGGACAGAGACACACACACTTCTGTACCCACACATACTCAGCATGAGCACGTTAGTCTCATTTCCTCAGGAAACTGAGCTAAAAATACATAGCACCCCAGAGAGATCAGCTGGGTGTACCTGCAGGCTCTGGGTAGCCGTCACAGCTGCGCATGGAACAGACCAAGCTCTGTTGGTTGGGTAGTGGCTCATTTTTTTCCTACATTTTTAGCACATTATCATGACTGAGCATAGACAGGGCTGAAATGAGCAAAGCTTTGCCCCCAGCCTGCTTCTGGTTTTTTTTCCTTTATGTATCTAACCAGTTTTCTCTCCTTTGTTGCTGTTACAGGGTAGAGAAGGTGCCTTCATGGTGAGAGATTCGAGACAGCCTGGCATGTACACAGTCTCTGTTTTCACCAAAGCATTAAGGTACAGCTGAGCTCAGCAGCTTTTCGCATCAGTTACATCAATGAAATGACTTCTATGAGAGTGTAATCTCTGTAGCTGTTTTGGCATTATAAAGAGGGAGCAGAAGGCTTATGAAAATTACAGAGGAAAACACTTCCAAATAAGGCAGAAGAGATAGCTGCCAATCACAGAGTGTATTAAAGGCTCACTTCTCCTTGCGTCTATAAATGTTTCTATAAATAATCCCTTAGACATCACTGGGCTTGTAATTTTGGTGAAATTGTCCCTTCAGATCAAGTGTTGGTAGGACCAACATAGATTATATGCTGGACTCATCAGGGGTAGGTAATACAAAACTAGTGCAGAGTTTTGGTGATAGGGCAGAAAGTTTTCTTTCAGAAAGAAGAGGCAGAGAAAGTTAGTACTGAATCTGCTCTTATCAGGAAACCTCAGCCTTTCTAGAGATGAGACCATCTACAAGCAAGAAGGAAAACATACAAGTACACAGCAAGTTAACAATTGCAGCTCACTCCTGGGTCCTCTCCTGTTTGTTCTGCAAAGGGACGGTTCTCCCATGGCTCCCTTGCTCCTATTCCATTTCTACCTCACATTCCTGTCTTTATTTTTGCAACCTAGTTTTCCTCAAAGAAAACCTCCTCTTTTTCAGCACAGATAACAATCCCGTTATAAAGCATTATCACATCAATGAGACAACTGACTTTCCCAAGCGGTATTACTTAGCAGAAAAGCATGTGTTTGACTGCATCCCTGACCTCATCAACTACCACCAGCACAACGCAGGAGGTGAGTGAGGGCTGACGCTCACCAGGGAAGTTTTTGTTTTACCTTGCAGCCAGGTGATTCTTTTGAGGAAGGCTCCCAAACCTTCTGTCCTTACAATGAAATGTTAAATGGTATCACCTTTTCTTCCACTTACCCTGGCACTTGGATGACAGGAAAATTATCAACTTGGTCCAGCTTCCAGCTTTACACCTTCATTCTGGTCAACCAGATGGCTGACTACGACCAACACAGTTGTTGTAATGACATACTATAGAGAGCCCTTTCATTCTTGGGAGCGTGTGGGGGTATGTCACCACTGCCAGACCAAACTATCTGTTTCAGCTGCACTGCAGAGCCTTCTTGCCCAGAAGATGATAAATCCCCAGGCCTTGATTTGACACAAAATTAGAGACATGGATAGGGTCCACAGCTAGACATAGGAGTCACCAAAGATTCCTATTCCTGCAGTTAGGGAAACCTTGGGCTTCAAAAATACCCTGCAAGTAAAAGTTATAATTTGGAATTTTCTTAGAGACCCACAGCTCACATTTGCTGACAGACGGAAAACAAGAAATAAGCTGAAACTACTAAGAATTGACAGGCAGGAAATGGCAGTCTGAATAGAGGTTCATCTGCCCTCAAGTGGAGCTGAAAACTTAGTACATTAAATCTGCTTCAAGACTCCAGGCTGCTTTCTGAGGGAGTGACAGCCACACTTCCCATGACTGTGACAATAACTGGAACCCACCTTTTCCTCTGTTATTCAGGTCTTGTCACTCGTTTGCGGTATGCAGTCTCTTCTTGGAGGAAAAACGCCCCGATCACTGCAGGGCTCAGCTACGGTACGGTCATCACTATATGGGAATCACACTCCTTACTGGTCACTTGGGTGATCCTGAATATCACCATGGATATTGATGAACATCTAGGTGACTGCCACCAAAATAAATAGCTTTCTTCATATCTTTGCACTGCACTATTCACTAGATTATCATCTTTGTCATTGCCATTTATAAATGAATGAGTCACAGTGTCATGAGGGAGATGTTGAGAACTCCAGGGTGTCAATGAAGTCAACATTACATACTAAAATGTATGCTGAACAAAGGTGATGGAAATAGGAGCATAGCATAATTTAATGAAAACTGAGTCCCTCATGAAAGATGCCTCCATTTGTACATTGTTGTCTACAGAATTTTGCTGGTATCATCTTTATTGTAATTCTTGGAGACACCGAAGAAGCTCAAAACCATGTTGTGCTCAGTTGTGCACATATGCATGGTAGAAAAAATGCTCGCTGAAGAAATGGATAGACAAGACAAATAGGGAAAGAAAGAGAATGTCATTGTTCTTACTCTTGAATGTGACCTGCAGCATGGACTAGTCACATGAGCTACCAAAGGTCAGACAGACAATTTGAAGGAGAACCAGCAAGTCTCACTCTGAATCCTGTCTCAATGTTTAACCCACAGAAGCTTTTTGTTTGACATTTTACTGCTAGGTCCTTACTCTTTCTCCCTTACAATTAACAGGAAAATTGGTCATTAACCCCTCTGAGCTCACCCGTGTTCAGGAAATTGGCAGTGGTCAGTTTGGGGTCGTCTACCTTGGCTACTTGCTGGAGAAGACAAAAGTAGCTATAAAGACCATTCGTGAAGGAGCAATGTCTGAAGAGGATTTCATCGAGGAAGCTAAAGTCTTGATGTAAGCAGTAGATTCACCAAGAAAGTCAAACCCTATAAAACTGATGAGACTGGACCAAAGATCACGTTCAGGAACATGAATGGGGAATTTAAACTTGGGCTATCTATTATGTATCTAAATATTATATAAACAGACCAGTGAGCTCTGGTGGTTACAAAGGACGGCAATGCAAATGTAGGTGAATTACTGTGCTTCTAAAGTCTATCAATATCAAGAATGGCCTTCCAGCTCTCTGCTGTTCTGGAAAACAGTGTTAGTTGATGCTGTGTTTTAGCAAGCAAACTGCTTTTTATAAAACATAATTAGATGGAGAACTCTCTTACAATGTGAGGGAAATTGTAGTGAAAAACCTTACCTGCAATTTTTTTTTTTTTTGCTTTGCACGACTGAAAATTTTATCATCTGTTTGTATTTTTTTACATTGCCCTCCCTTCAAAATAGAGAGAAATGTATTTCATTTCTATTTGATAGGATGATTTTCCATCCTGAAAAGTCTTTTGGTGACCTTTGCCATTAAAATGAGATGATATTTAGTGCTACATGATGTTAGATTTAGTTTATGCATTTTCTTTTTTCTGCTTTCATAGTTGGCCTTTGCAAGGAAATGCAGCAAGGTGACACAGGCAGCTATATGTGATGCTTGCTCTAAGGTTAGAAGGCACTGTGACTGTTTCAGCCGCCTTTCCACTTTCTCTCTCTGCCCCATAGGAAGCTGTCTCACCCCAAGCTAGTCCAGCTTTATGGTGTGTGCTTTGAGAACACCCCCATATGCCTGGTTTTTGAGTTCATGGAGAACGGCTGCTTGTCTGACTACCTCAGGAGCCAGCGGGGCAGTTTTTCAAAGGAAACCCTGCTGGGGATGTGCCAAGATGTGTGTGAAGGAATGGCTTATCTGGAACACAACTCCGTCATCCACAGAGACCTGGTAAGTTGGTCCCAGATTGGCTTTTCCTTTGCTCCAGCTGGGCTTTTCCTTGTGCTTTCTCCCTTCCTTAATTTCAGCTTTCACACTCCTCCTGCCTCTCTGTTGAGAGGAGATCCAGTATAACCTACTGTAGAAGCAGTATCAATATTTTGGGGGCGGGGGAAGCATGTCCTGGAGCGCTGATTAATTTATTTCCCTTAACTGTGTTTGGGAGAGAAGAAATGAGGATATAAATTTTGTCTTTCTATTCTGAGTGGATATTTTTCTCCCTGAGAGCCCCAGCTCCCACAGTTCACAGGGACTGACCACTCTTCATGTCTAAAATCAGTGAAGATGCCAAAAAGACCCATTTTAACATATGCATAAACACATATTGCTCTTTTGTTAGAGGTGCAAGGACTGTGGGCAGCTGTGGATATTTTAGGGTCTTCCTCTGCCCTTCCCAGGCAACAAGGGCTTGATGGTTGGACTGATGTTTGACTGAGGTTTGAACAGCTTTCTCGGCAACAGGAAAATTATGGCTGTAGAATGTACAGAAAGCATGAGAACCTCAAGGTTTTCTCTCTTTGTATGATATGATGCAACTTTGATTGTCCTTTTTTTTAAGCACTATTTGCTCTGCCAGGATAAAAGCAAGTGAGTGGCTGCACTAGTCTTTCAGTTCTGACCTTCTGCTTTTGCACCTTCTTTTCCTACAGGCCGCTAGGAACTGCCTGGTGGGGGAATCCAACGTGGTCAAAGTGTCTGACTTTGGGATGTCGAGGTAATATCACTGAGTCTGCATCCATTACATGCAGGGCTGTCGTGGAACAGGGAAGGGTATTCAGCACGCTCCCTTTTTTTCCTTTTCCAGGATTGTTCTTGACGATCAGTATACCAGCTCCACAGGTACCAAGTTTCCAGTAAAGTGGTCTGCTCCAGAGGTTTTCTCCTACAGCAACTATAGCACCAAATCTGACGTTTGGTCATTTGGTAAGAATCTCTTGTCAGAATGGAAAAAAAAATCAAAAACCACCAGCTCAGAAAGACAAAAAAATAGGGGCTCAGTCTTTAAGTAAATTCTACATCCTCTAGGATTCAAGGGTTTTTTACCTTAATAATGGTTCAGGAAAGCAAGCCTAAATCATTTAAGTAAAAGAAAGGAAAGAATAGTAAACTACCTAGATACTTTGGAACACTGCAAGTACTGCCAATTTAATGTATTACACCTGTGCAATGCTATGTAGTACTAAATAATGAACTCTATGACGTGCTGATGTAACAGGAATGTCCAAGAAAAGGTTTAGGAGTCACTGACAAGATTATATAAGGAAAGTAAAGGCATTTAGGCACCCCACCTGTCTGCACTGATGCTTCACTCAAACCCTCTGCCTTTCCAAGTTTGCTCTGCTGACTCCATCTGCTTTATGCCAGTCTGAAAATATTATTTCACTGCTCACATTTCCTCACCTCATTTCCTGCTCCTTGATGCATTGTTTTATGATTTGCACCCATTCATTGGTCTCCCTTCCATACCCTCATAGATAAGAAAACTATGGTGTTTTTTTTCCCCCGAAGTCATCGGCACTGGAGATGACAAAGGCTACCCCCTGGCCTGTTGATCTGCCACACTAATGTATCTGGCTCATCTCCAGCTAGCATGCAAATCGTGGTACTGCAGAATGAATCGGTGCAGTGTGCTGTGCACAGCACACAGTCAATGAGGTGCCACTCAGCTCCAGGCCTAGCAGTAAATAATGCAGGATTATAACCTTTGCTAGTCTGCACTTGTGAATTCTGGGCTTCCCCCTCCCTGTACTGTGCTCCACTGTGGTTGAAGTTGCGCTTTCCTGTAATGGGTTATGAGCAGTGCAGTGGGAGCTGAGTGCCCAGACCAGCACACCGCCTGCTTTCAATAACCCAACCCAGAGACGCTTTGGAGAGCATCATTCCTCTCCCCACTCCCTGTCAGCGCTCACCACATAATTCCAAGGGACAACATTTGCCAGTGAAGCTATCTCTGATGCCTCACAGCAAGTGGCAGTGACGTGGGGCGAGACGTTATTTTTTGGTAAGAATGTTCTTCACAAATCAGAAACTGGCCTTTACAATGAGAGCTGGACGACTCCAAGAAGGGTATTTGGTTTGATTTACAGTCAAGCTATGCTGAGTGAAGCTGTTTCACTCCAGTTCTAGGGCTGAATGAAATACCAGTGAGCATTGTTTGCATTGGTCAGTCCTTCATGAAATGTGCAGCCAGCAGTGTTGACCATCTGTCAGACTCATTACCTCCCCATCCAGTGGGGTTTGTATAAGAGGATTTCTCTGGCATGTCATGGTCTTATGACTGTAAGAAGCTTTCTGCTTCACTAGTCCTCGGCCCATTCATCTCTTCTGCAAGGCCTGAGACCCTGCTGTGCCTAGGAGAACAAAACGGGTGAGAGAAATATCCAGTGTAGGAATGTGCACCCTAGGGGAGTACCACTGCTTTGCTTATTCTTCAATAGAGCCAATATCATTGCTGAGGAGCTGTACTCTCTATGCATCTTCCTCTCTGAAGGATTCAAAGCTCAGAAGCAGGTATTATTCAGCAAAGTTGACTGTGGAATTACACAACTTTATTTCAGATCACTCTGCCTGTCTGTCTACCTTTTCTAATACAATGTGAGCAGTTTACCAAGTCAGTCATATTAAGTGACTAAAGAAATTAACCTAATAATGACAGAGATGCCTTGTATTCACTCCAGAGCCTTTCTGATCTGGTGGCTTACTGTAATGTATACCACAGCTTTTTTTTGTCTTTGTTTGTCTCTCTTCAACCACACTAGAGAAGCATGAGTTTCTCTACTGCTCTACAGTAATTATAGGAAAACATTTGACTATTTAGAAAAGTAGAAAAAATGTACTGCAGTTGCATTCCCTTGAAATTCCACCGTAGTTGCATGTGAATTCATCCCAGTGAATCACACCACTTGAGACATTTTGCAGACAAGGGGTTGCCAGTACTAAGGCTAAGCTAACAGAAATGGAGTAATTAATATTGTTTTCTTGCTCCTGAGTCTCACCAAAACGCATGCAAATTCTGGTTCAGAACACAATACAGGAGAGAACATCAGTGATGTGTCTCTTGCATGTAATTAACCTGAATAAACACTAGATAAACTGAATCAGTGACAAAAAGGAGGTTCTTCTTCCCTCAATACACATCTGTATGATATACATGCACAAGCATTCCCTCTTCACAGTTTAGGAGAAGATATACGACACTGCTTTCCGACACATAATGCACTTAGACTTCATCTGACTCGTCAGGAAAGAAGTCCCTGTCATGCTAGACTGGCATGAAGTAGAATGTGGAGAAGTCAAACTTGCAGTGATCAAACTGGTACTTCCACACAGTCCAGTGCCCAGCAGAGATCCCAGCTGGTAGCCTCAGGTTGTACATCTGTGTTAGGGCCTGATTTTTCACATATGTACTGAGTATCTGAACGAAAATGCCTTTTCAAGTACTAGACACCAATGTGGAGCTGCAGAGAAGAGCAAGTGGAAAGTGACCATGGGCCTGATTAGGATTTTATTTGCTTCTTTGTGATTTTTCTCATTTGTTTTCTTTAGGAGTGCTGATGTGGGAGGTCTTCAGTGAAGGTAAAATCCCATATGAGAATCGCACCAATGGAGAAGTGGTAGAAGAAATCTATGCAGGATTTCGGCTCTACAAACCCAGGCTGGCCTCCAAGGCAATTTATGAGGTCATGAACCACTGCTGGAGGATGGTTAGTATTGTAACAGGAGAGCCCTAGTTCCCAAAGACAAGAGCTCTCTTTTAGGAGGAAAGGGTATATGCTTCATGTGCTAACACAAGATAAAATCCCGGGGGTTAAGCACATTGTAGCTTTCATCTGCACCAGCAAATTCTAGGTTCTTTGCCTTTATTTAAGCTGCTGTTTCTAGAATGTGTTGACTTGTCTGAGAAGTCTATGTAGTGCACATAATTAAAGTTCATTCAATAGTTTTCTTCCTGAGAAAACTGCAGATCTGTGGGGCTGAGGTTTAAAAGCAATGGCAAAAAATGACAGCCAACCCATCACAAGGTACTTGGTGTCCACTAGGCAATTCACTGCTAGTAGAAATGTTCCATAGAAGGGAGCTCATTCTTCCACTGACATTTTCTCTATAACAATAGATGGTATTTTTGTTAATACTCAGTTTCTCCACAAGGTTTTCCTTCCTCACCTTGCCATTGCTCTCAAACTGACAATAATATTCTTCTTTTCTCTTCTCTTCCCTGCCCAGAGGAAAGATGATCGGCCATCCTTTTCTGCTCTGCTATACCAGCTGAGTGAAATCTCTGAGTTTGATCTGTAGTCATCACCACTAAGCAAAGCTAAAGGAGTCCTGAGAGGGCAGATGGCTGGATTTTCCCCACACGAAGCATTAACAGGAATCCTCTCACCACAGACACCTCCCACATGCCTGGGTTCTAGGAGAGGGCAGAAGCTGGTACTCCTAGATAAACAAGACATCCCTAGGTCTTCCAGAGCTCAGACAGACATAGGCTTTGTTTTGGCCAAGAACATGGTTTGCAACTTGCAGGCAGACACAGCAACTGAGCACTGAGTCCTAAACCACACAATCCAGCAAGTTTATTGTTCCTGAATATATAACCTTAAAAATAAGAGATATGACATTGCTATTCCACTTCTGTGAACTCCCAAATTAAGGTCTTCCCTGGGGAAAGTAACTCCATCTTTAACTGAGGAGGAACATTTAGACATTTCCATGGTGCTGTAATTCAGAGCAAGCTGAATGTAAAAGCTCTGCACCAGAATAAGCCTGGGATACCCAGGAACAGGCTGATTTAGTGACTGTAATTCTGATGCTGACATTTCAAGGTGATTTTGTTCATGTTTACTTGGTTTTCTCTGAAACTGGCATACAGGATTCTGTTACCCAGCAAACCGAAGAGATGTCTGCATGTGCACATGTGTTTGTAATCACGGAAGAGAAAAAGCAATGCACTGAAGAGTCTTGAAATTCTCTGAAATTGCATTGTATAGTGAGGTGGAAAATTCTTGGAGGGGGGAAGTAAAAGCTGAAAGTTAGTACTGGTTTTAGACTGTATTCAGTCTTTCTGCATCAGAAGATAAATCCTTCTGGTTTCTTTGAATGGAGTATGGAGGACCGAGCAATGCAGACTGCGATGTGTCTCCAGCCCAGGACAAGATCTCAGGATCTGATTAACTGTGAAAGGCACATGTACCTACTCCTGAACCAGCATGAGCCAGAGGGCTCAGATGAGTAGCCACAAGGAGGAATCATGCAGACTATGTGCTCAGTGCACCAGTGAGAAGAGTTTCCTCCTACTTCAAAGCGTAAATGAATCATCCCAAGACTTCTCCATCCCTTCTGTGAACAAACTGGTGCATCCTCTGGGGACTGATCAAAGCAAACGTCTTGTGTGAATGGACTGCCTGGGTATGAACTCCACAAAGTGCTTCATATTATATGGTGACAGCAGAAGAAGGTATAAACAATATCCATCTCCTGGTACTTCAGTGGCAATCTACTTTTCACTGAAAGAGAGACACTGTTTTGATGTAACTGACCTCAAAACAAAGGTGTGGGCATTATTGTCCTGCAGAACTTGTAAATAAGATCAGGACTTTCTGCTTAGCATTAACAATACCTAGAGAAGTCAAGAGGTCTCACAGGTGATATGTGCATATATGCAGTATTTTTTGATGCTTCTCTGTTTGGGCAGGTGGTAACATAAGTAAACCTTACATATAGCAGTTTACAAAAACGCTGAGGTGCAAATTTCCAGCAGCAATCTCTCCCATCATTACACAAGTCGAGTTCAAATATGTTTGCCAACAAAAATGGAACAAGGAAATACTGTAATCCCATGATCTCACATATCCGGCATCAAACTATTTCTTCATAGAAAGAGGCTTAATGTTTTTATATTTTTCAGAGCCATGGTTCTAGGGTGGCTATTAGGAACCAGAATATCTTTTCAGATCTGTGGATACAGGCAAGGACATTAGTTTCCATCTTATAGATCTTCCCACTTTGCTTTGATTCCACTTCATTTTCTTTTGTTTACTCCTACAAATATCATGCAGAATAACTGCCCCAGGCAAGGAGAATTCTAATATTCAGACCAGAGGTTGTCAATCCTAAATGCAGGATCAGAGTGCTACCTTCAAGTCATGTCTGCTGGCAAAATCTCCTGGTAGTCTGAACCAATATGTAGAATATGAGCACCTATAAATAGATTTTGAACTTTTGCCTACAGTCACTTTAAACTAGGGTTCTCTTTGCCGCTCTCATCCTTTAGTCTGAGTAGGCCTGCTGTCACATTCTAGGGATGCTGAACTTGGCATTTAGCCAGTGCAGTTTTCAATAGCCCCAAGGAAGTTAAGCTACATATCTAGAGCTGAATTTGAGAACAGCTGGCCATAACCCTATTTTCTCCCCTTCTCGATTGCACTTAGACAAACCTACAACCCCAGGATACTCTGAAACTATTCTTCTGTGAGCACATACACCCCATGGCAGGGGTATCTGTAGGCTCACAAAGCTTCTGTCTTGCAGCCCCCTCCATCCTGAGAGGAGCCAGGGGTCTGTTGAGCCTGAGGAGGCTGCTATTAAGCAGCAGCAATATTGCTCGCTAGAGAATGTTTCTGAGATTATATTTATGTTTAGATGAAATAAATGTAATATTTATTAGCTAGAGAGTGCTGCACAAAATAATATTGTCATGTTTCATGTTCAGTTTTCTTTTGCAGCATTTCTATGTACACAATACGTATTTTTACTAAAAATAAAATTGCTGAGTCCCAACTGTGGCTCTCATTATATGGTAGCAAAAAATGCAAAAAAATTCTCATGCTCTTATAACCATGAGCTTACTCTTCCTCCAAATCCTCCCCACCAAGAAGAAAGCAGAGTTCTGGCTTTCTAAAATATCTCTGCTCCGCAGAACCATGGCTGTGTCCTGGGGTTAGTTAGATTATGTGCTGGGCTTATGGGGGTAGGAATTATTCAGAATCTCTGCAAATTGGGCCATTTACTCTACGAACACATAGATTTTTAAGTCTAAACATCCATTGTAGTGGCTTGAGATTCTCTGAATCTTCATAAAATATTTAAGGATATTTCCCCCCAAATTATTTACAGGGGACTTCACGAATCTCAAAAGGCCAGTGCCCTGTTGCGGTAACTGCATGATACCAACACACTAACACAGTCTTCTCCCATCGCAGCAGTTTCCATGGCAAATCTACGTCTGTGCCCTTCATGTGGCTTAACTAGAAACATTTCCTGCAAAGCAGAGGTGAGTCAACTGTCTTCTGTCACAAAACAAATAACCTTTCTCTGAGTACCCTTTCCCTAACTCCTTGGAAAGTACTTGAAATGTACTTAGAGGGTACATGGCTCTGCCTGTGTTGCACATTTGGCCAGAGCTGAGGCCAAGAGCAGCCTCAGCACATCCCGACCTGCTGCTGCAAAGGCCAAGCTCTGGCACAGCCAGGCTGGCATCCCAGCTAGGAAAAGGCAGTCAAGCAATAATCTCATCCAGAGCCACTAGTGCTTCTCAGATGGGACCACAAGCTGCAGTGCAGCACTGTTAGCCATGAAAAGCTTTTTCCTGGGCAAGTGTTGGTCACCCTGGGGAAGTGGAGGTTGTGGGTGCTTGTTCCGGTGGGTAATTACCTTAAATCCAGCCTGGAAAAAAATTTAGAATTTCCTGAAACATTTTTTAATGAACACGTTTATACGTGTATTTGGGTTTGTCCCCTCGGAACGCTGCACTCGACAGCATGGCAGATTCAGGTGGATGGCCCTGCTAAATCTCACTTGGCAGTTATTTAATTTTTGTGCATATTCTTCTGTTCATTGCACCCCCACCTTCATGTTATCTTCCCCCTCCACAGATAACCAGCTGATGCAGATATTCCTGTGTCTGCAGCTGTATGGGGCCTGCTCCTCGCTGCCATTCTTCCCAGCCTGCAGAGAGAGCTGCAAGGCAAACACAGAGAAGCTCATTCTATTATTCTACGATCTAAGACAACCTAGAGTAGAAAATTAAAATAATAACATAACATTCATGTAATTCCCGTCTCCTTGAGCTTGGCTGATAATGGGAGCAAATTAAGCTGTGCAGAAAGAGTCCACAGCAGTTTTCACTGCCACAGTTTTCTTCATCTGACCTTGTGTCACCTGTGACCTCAGAGCAATATTAGCTGTTAAGTCTTCTAAATTTGCAGTAACAATGCTCATTTGCTGATTTTTTTTTTCTGACAAGCAATAAACAATAAAAAGTGAAATGATGGCTACAAAACGTCCCAGTTAAAAGCGGGATAGAAAAAATGCCATGCAGCAAAGGCAAAGATTCTGCTCACAAAAAAACTACTAATAGATATTTTCAGGTATGCTCTCGTCCATTAAAAGAACAATCACTTCTAAGACTGCCCTCCTGCTTTTGTAGTTCACAGACCCTCAGCCCATGGCATCCACTCAACCTGTGGCAGCAGAGCCACAGTGTAAACCTGGTGTCCAAACCTCCTTATGAAGCCAACAAAAATCTATGGGAAGCAAGCTCAGCTCCATATCAGCATGGGCAGCTGTCTCTAAGGAATCCAGAGGGTTCTAATCTCTAATCCACAAAGGGCCAGGTGGCAGTGCATTTTTAGCATTGGCTGATCCTCAGGAAAGGGACGCTGCCAGGGCTACCAAGGAAATATATCCAAGCCTGTATCTAGACTTTCAACCATCTTTGGGTATCCACCAATGCCTTCCAACAGACAGACAGACAGACAGACAGACAGACAGCAGCATCAGAGGCTGAGGGCTGCAAAAAAAACAAATGAGGGCCCTGTGCAGGGTTTCCATCAATCACCATGAGGTTATATTCCTATGAAAGCCGCAAGAGGTTTAGATTTCACAGCTGATCTGAAAGGCTGTATCGGAGCATGAGCAGAAGGACCTGAAACTTGCTCCCGAAGAAATGCCAGATGCCCAAAGGAAGATCTTTGGGATATGGTGCCGACTCTGAAGAGGCTTGGAGCTCTGAGCAAACGCACTGACTACTGATTTTGGTCCCTTACGAGCTCTGTGGTCCAAGGCTTTACATGCAGTCCACAAACAGGGGGTTTGTTACTATGGCAGTTAAACCCAGTCATGGTACATGTCCTCGGGGGGAAGAGAGGCTGGATTCCCGGGACCCAGGAACCGCAGCAGCGGGGAGATGGAGAACCCCAGGCTGCTCTACCCTCTCGGGGACCCAAACGCGCTCACCCAGCGTCGAGCCCGGGCATCCCGAGCACCGAAGGAGGGGGGGGGGGGGGGGGGGGTGGTCCCCTCTTTCCCCACCGCTGCCGCCCCCGCAGCCTTCCCCCCCGCGGCGGGGAGGGATGCGGGACGCGCCCCCGCTGCGCGTCCCCCGCGGTGCCCGGGGGAGGAGCCGCCCGGCGGCGGGGGCCGGGGCTCCCCCGTGCCGCCGTGCGGAGGGGCCGGCGGAGAGCCGCGGAAGTGCACTTGCTGCAGCCATTTCCTGCTCTTTGTGCGGGCGGCGCGGAGCATCCCGCGGCTCGGCAGGTGAGCGGCGCGGCGGAGGGGCGCGCAGCCTCCCCCCACCCTCCCTCTCCTCCATCCCTCCTTCCCTCCTCCATCCCTCCTTCCCCCCTTCCTCCCTCTCCCCCTCCATCCCTCCTTCTGTCCTTCCCTCTCTCTCTCCTTCCATCCATCCCTTCCTCCCTCCCTCCCTCTATCCCTTCCTTTGCATTCCCCCCGTCCTTCTCTCCTTACCCTCCATCCCCCCTTACCTCTCTCTATTCCCCCCCTCCCTCTCTCCATCCCCTCTCCCTCCTCCTTTACTCCCTCCCGGTCCCTCCGTGGAGGCAGCGTAGGTGCAGGTGCTGCCGCCCCCGGGCAGAGGGAACGCGGGAGGCCCCGGCGAGCTGGGATGTGCGGGGATGTATCCCATAATGCTTAGAGCTACCTGCAGCATTCGGCCTCGCCGGGAATTAAAAATAAAAAAAAAAAAAAAAGGAAAAAAGAAAAAACAAACAAACAAACAAAAAAATTAGCGCAAATCCCGCATCCCAGCTGCGCAGCCCCAGGGTAGAGGGAGAGGAGTGAGCTCCGGGGGTGCGGGCAGCAAGGGCAGCGCTGACTCGAGCCGGGGGATGCTTGGCGCAGGGAGAAAGGGATGGAGGAGATGGAGGAGCGGCAGCGCCGGGCCGGGAGATGAAGGTGGCCCTGGCGGGGGCTCCCGAGCAAGCAGCGCCCCGATCGCCCGTGGCGTGAAAATGCGGCGCCCCTGGGGGAAGAGGAGGAGGAGGGCACGGGGGGAGCTGTGGGTTATAGCTGCCCCCGCGGGGTCGTGCTCCGGCGTCGGTCCGAGCTGGCGCATCCTTTCCCTTCCAAACCCGCCGGGTTTGCCGTGAGTCGAGACCGTTCGGAGCAAGGGGCGCCCCGGGGAGCGTTTCTTTGTGCGGAACTTCCCACCCGAGGATGCTGGAAACGCGCGGTGCCCCCCGCATCCCGCTCGGGGAGGGAGAGGGAGGGATGCTGCAGGAAATATCCGCGGGTTGGAAAGACGAGGAAGGACAGACTAGTTGAGGCTCTGGGAGCGAGTCCAGAGAAGAGCGACAAAGCTGGTGAAGGGGCTGGAGAACAGGCCTTATGAGGAGCGGCTGAGAGAGCTGGGGGTGTTCAGCCTGGAGAAGAGGAGGCTGAGGGGAGACCTCATTGCTCTCTACAACTACCTGAGGGGAGGTTGTGGAGAGGAGGGAGCTGGGCTCTTCTCCCAAGTGACAGGGGACAGGACGAGAGGGAATGGCCTCAAGCTCCACCAGGGGAGATTTAGGTTGGACATCAGGAAAAAATTTTTCACAGAAAGGGTCATTGGGCACTGGAACAGGCTGCCCAGGGAAGTGGTTGAGTCACCTTCCCTGGAGGAGTTTAAGGCACGGGTGGATGAGGTGCTGAGGGGACATGGTTTAGTGTTCGATAGGAATGGTTGGACTCGATGATCCGGTGGGTCTCTTTCAACCTGGTTATTCTATGATTCTATGAATGAGGAGAAGAAAAAGAGGCACGTACTGAAACCTCCCTGCTTGCTCAGGGCTGTTTTGGAGAAGGAGGAAGGGTGGCGGTTGTGTGTGTGGTCAGAGGATGCTGCCAGCAGCAGAGCTTGGCCCCCTTTGCCATCTGCCGCTTTCCACGGGGGGTTCTTGACTGGGAGGGTTTAGATCACAAAGGTTTTGTAGAATTAGACTGAGTCGCTAAACCCTCCTCATGTTCTGTGTGATGACAGTTACCTAGGGGTAGTCACTGAGATGGGTGACGAGCCCCGTATTTTGGTGTCTGTCACAGCTGTCTAATTCTAGGGCAATGCCCTGCAGAGGATAATTCTTTTCTCCTTTTCTATGTTCAGTTAATTGGTATTAATGAAGCCCAAGGAATATGAGCAAATCTTCTGTTTTATGACCAGGGTCTCTTCAGCAAAGCAGATTATGCTGGTATAGTGATAACTTTATTACAATTATCATCTTTGCATGAAAAATAGGAAGATAATTTTTGGCAGAATGCTAATTGGCTAACTATTGACAATACTGTCCTCTATGATTTAGCTTCTCAAGAAACCCTTTAACTGTCAGCAACTGGATTGCTCAAAAACTTTCTTTAAATTTCTCCACTGTCTTTCACATGTAGCTTCCTATACCTGCCTCCTTTCTTGACCCTCTTTGGCACCAGAAAAAAAATGATGAAGTTATTTTAAAAGAAATAAATTAAATCATTATGTTGCTGAGTGAGAAGGACAATATAAATACCTGGAACACAGCCCTCTTGGGATGGCAGAAAATGTAAAGCAGAGGTACAGAGAAACTGCTTCAGGAGTCATGCAGTTTGGCTTCCTCCTTTAATGGGAAGGGTAATTTCATGGTTATTAACATCTGTGTCTGCATAGGGTGTGCCTGGCTGTGTTTATCTGCTCCTACAAAGAATATCCTGACTGTTGTAGTAGTTGCAATTGACAAGTAATTCTTACAGCATGAGAGAAGGGGTAGATGATGTGCATCGTATGACACTGGGGACTTTGATCTCTTGCATTTTCAAAGTAGAGTTTTGCACCCTGAAGTTCTTCTTCTTGACTAAAAATACATCGATGGCCAGGGGCATCTACCCTCCTCTTCCTGTAGTGCAGTGGGTACCAGAAATGCTCTGCTTTTATGCAACGAGACGTCTGTCTGCTGGGGTATATGTCGGGCCAGGATGCTTCCTGACCACAGGTTAAATGCTATTTTGAAGTAAGAGCATTATCACAGGGGCAAAAGTAAATTAAGTGACCTTTCCAGGTTACCCAGGCACTGGGTATCAGGGCTAGAGAAGAACCCCAGATCCTATGGGGAAGTTTGTCCTCCTTCTCTGTATTACCATCTCTCCAGCAAAAGTCATCTTGCTGCCCATCTCACACCAGGCTTGCTGGGCATGGATCCTGTCTTATGGCCAATCTCCTGAGCAATTCCCATTTTTTCTTGCCTTTTTTCATACTCTTGGTAGCTACTGCAGCACCAGTATGAATATCAGTTGGAGCAAACGAGCTGAAAAACTGAAACAGCTCATGCCACTTCCCCAGAGCTCTCAGCTGTGCAGCTGCAAATCCGAGCACACATGCATGCAACTCCTCATTATAGAATTGCTTTTAAACGTCTTCTTTTGTGCCACCAAGCTGCTGTAACAATAAAGATGTCTTTGTTCCTTTTGCTGTGAAGAGGATGATATTGTACCGATAATTCTGGGCAAGCATTTGGTGGGGAAGGTAGGACCTGCCCTGCAAGTTCAGGCATCTGGGATGTCCATCTTTGCTCCTTCTTAAAGCCTTCCTGTGCTGTCTGTTAAATCTGCCCCCCAGCCTGCTACCACAACATAGTCTGTTTCAGGAACTCCCAATTTCCATTTTGGGGTGATGAGGCTGTGCTCTGTGCATGGTCTGTACCCTCACATGGCCAGCTCCCTGCAGCATCCAGAGCCTCTGCGTGGTTGTTGGGCTTTAGAAGATGTAAGACATGTCCAAAGGTGTTACGATTGAGCTATGGGATGGGGAGAGGAAGTTTCTGCAGCAGATGGGTAGGAAGTGAGGGCAGCACTCATTAGCACCAGTGGTCATTCACGTAAGAGGTAGTCATGGTGGTGGTTGCATTTCTG